>ML108220.1:13435-83494 GCA_003697995.1 Taxidea taxus jeffersonii | reverse complement strand
AGGTTTATTCCTAGGTATCTTATGGTTTTGGGTGTAATTGTAAATGGGATTGACTCCTTAATTTCTCTTTCTTCTGTCTTGTTGTTGGTGTAAAGAAATGCAACTGATTTCTGTGCATTGATTTTATATCCTGACACTTTACTGAATTCCTGTACAAGCTCTAGCAGTTTTGGAGTGGAGCCTTTTGGGTTTTCCACATATAGTATCATATCATCTGCAAACAGCGATAGTTTGACTTCTTCTTTGCTGATTTGGATGCCTTTAATTTCTTTTTGTTGTCTGATTGCTGAGGCTAGGACTTCTAGTACTATGTTGAATAGCAGTGGTGATAATGGACATCCCTGCCGTGTTCCTGACCTTAACGGAAAAGCTCTCAGTTTTACTCCATTGAGAATGATACTTGCCGTGGGTTTTTCATAAATGGCTTTGATAATATTGAGGTATGTGCCTTCTATCACTACACTTTGAAGAGTTTTGATTAGGAAGGGATGTTGCACTTTATCAAATGCTTTTTCAGCATCTACTGAGAGTATCATATGGTCCTTGTTCTTTCTTTTGTTAATGTATTGTATCACATTGATTGATTTATGGATGTTGAACCAACCCTGCTGCCCTGGAATAAATCCCACTTGGTCGTGGTGAATAATCCTTTTAATGTACTGTTGGATCCTATTGGCTAGTATTTTGGTGAGAATTTTCACATCTGTGTTCATCAAGGATATTGGTCTGTAATTCTCTTTTTTGATGGGATCCTTGTCTGGTTTGGGGATCAAGGTGATGCTGGCCTCATAAAATGAGTTTGGAAGTTTTCCTTCCATTTCTATTTTTTTGGAACAGTTTCAGGAGAATAGGAATTAATTCTTCTTTAAATGTTTGGTAGAATTCCCCTGGGAAGCCATCTGGCCCTGGGCTTTTGTTTGTTTGGAGATTTTGGATGACTGTTTCAATCTCCTTACTGGTTATGGGCCTATTCAGGTTTTCTATTTCTTCCTGGTTCAGTTTTGGCCGTTTATATGTCTCTAGGAAAGCATCCATTTCTTCCAGATTGTCAAATTTGCTGGCATAGAGTTGCTCATAATATGTTCTTATGATTGTTTGTATTTCTTTGGTGTTGGTTGTGATCTCTCCTCTTTCATTCATGATTTTATTTATTTGGGTCCTTTCTCTTTTCTTTTGGATAAGTCTGGCCAGGGGTTTATCAATCTTATTAATTCTTTCAAAGAACCAGCCCCTAGTTTCATTGATTTGTTCTATTGTTTTTTTGGTTTCTATTTCATTGATTTCTGCTTTGATCTTTATTATTTCTCTTCTCCTGCTGGGTTTAGGATTTCTTTGTTGTTCTCTCTCGAGTTCCTTAAGGTGTAGGGTTAGGTTGTGTATTTGAGACCTTTCCTGTTTCTTGAGATAGGCTTGTATCGCTATATATTTTCCTCTCAGGACTGCCTTTGCTGTGTCCCACAGATTTTGGACCGTTGTGTTTTCATTATCATTTGTTTCCATGGTTTTTTTCAATTCTTCTTTAATTTCCCTGTTGACCCATTCATTTTTTAGAAGGATGCTGTTGAGTCTCCATGTATTTGTGCTCTTTCCACATTTCCTCTTGTGATTGAGTTCTAGCTTCAGAGCATTGTGGTCTGAAAATATGCAGGGAATGATCCCAATCTTTTGATACCTGTTGAGACCTGATTTATGACCCAGGATGTGATCTATTCTGGAGAATGTTCCATGGGCACTAGAGAAGAACGTGTATTCTGTTGCTTTGGGGTAGAATGTTCTGAATATATCTGTGATGTCCATCTCATCCAGTGTGTCATTTAAGACCTTTATTTCCTTGTTGATCTTTTGCTTGGATGATCTGTCCATTTCAGTGAGGGGTGTATTAAAGTCTCCAACTATTATTGTATTCTTGTCAATGTGTTTCTTTGATTTTGTTATTAATTGGTTTATATAGTTGGCTGCTCCCATGTTAGGGGCATAGATATTTAAAATTGTTAGATCTTCTTGTTGGACAGACACTTTGAGTATGATGAAGTGTCCTTCCTCATCTCTTATTATAGTCTTTGGCTTAAAATCTAATTGATCTGATATAAGGATTGCCACCCCAGCTTTCTTCTGATGTCCATTAGCATGGTAAATTGTTTTCCACCCCCTCACTTTCAATCTGGAGGTGTCTTCAGGTCTAAAATGAGTTTCTTGTAGGCAGCATATGGATGGGTTTTGTTTTTTTTATCCATTCTTAAACCCTGTGTCTTTTGATTGGGGCATTTAGCCCATTTACATTCAGGGTAACTATTGAGAGATATGAATTTAGTGCCATTGTATTGCCTGTATGGTGATTGTTACTGTATAATGTCTCTGTTCCTTTCTGGTAATACTTTTAGGGTCTCTCTTTGCTTAGAGGACCCCTTTCAATATTTCCTGTAGAGCTGGTTTGGTGTTTACAAACTCTTTCAGTTTTTGTTTGTCCTGGAAGCTTTTTATCTCTCCTATTTTCAATGATAACCTAGCTGGATAAAGTATTCTTGGCTGCATGTTTTTCTCGTTTAGTGCTCTGAATATATCATGCCAGTTCTTTCTGGCCTGCCAGGTCTCTGTGGATAAGTCTCCTGCCAATCTAATATTTTTACCATTGTACGTTACAGACTTCTTGTCCCGTGCTGCTTTCAGGATTTTCTCTTTGTCGCTAAGACTTGTAAATTTTACTATTAGATGGCAGGGTGTGGGTCGGTTCCTACTGATTTTGAGGGGTGTTCTCTGTGCCTCCTGGATTTTGATGCTTGTTCCCCTTGCTATATTAGGGAAATTCTCTACAATAATCCTCTCCAGTATACCTTCTGCTCCTATTTCTCTTTCTTCTTCTTCTGGAATCCCAATTATTCTAATGTTGTTTCGTCTTATGGCATCACTTATCTCTCGAATTCTCCCCTCGTGGTCCAGTAGTTGTTTGTCTCTCTTTTGCTCAGCTTCTTTATTCTCTGTCATTTGGTCTTCTATATCACTAATTTTTTCTTCTGCCTCATTTATCCTAGCAGTAAGAGCCTCCATTTTTGATTGCACCTCATTAATAGCTTTTTTAATTTCAACTTGATTAGACTTTATTTCTTTTATTTCTCCAGAAAGGGCTTTTATTTCTCCTGACAGGGTTTCTCTAATATCTTCAATGCCTTTTTCGAGCCCGGCTAGAACCTTGAGAATCGTCATCCCGAATTCCAGATCTGACATATTACCAATGTCTGTATTGATTAGGTCCCTAGCCTTCGGTCCTGTCTCCTGCTCTTTTTTTTGTGGTGAGTTTTTCCGCCTTGTCACTTTGTCCAGATAAGAATCGGCTGTTCTCCTTGTTAAGTGAACTTGGTCTTGGCTGGATTTCTTTGATCTTCTGGGGGAGGTGCCTGTTGTAGTGATTCTCAGGGGTCTTTGCCCGAGGCGGAGTTGCACCGCCCTTACCAGGGGCCGGGCTAAGTCATCCTCTCAGGTTTGCCTTCAGGAGCTTTTGTTCCCTGAACGCTTTCCGTAGAGTTCCGGAGGACGGAAATGAGAATGGCGGCCTCCCAATCTCCGGTTCAGAGGAGCCGAGAGCTAGGGGCCCCAGTCTTCAGTGCGCCTTCATAGAAAAGCGTTTAATCCCTTCGGTCTCCCCAGCCCCCGTTTGTGCTCGGAGTCCGCGCGCGCCCGCAGACCGCGCTCAGAGAAAATCGTGCGTCATCAGTCCCGTGTCACCGGCTTCTGGGAGCTCTGAGCTCACCCAGCCTGTGACCAAGCGTCTCTGTCTCTGGCAGAGTCCCTGGAGTCTCCAAACCCCGTAGATCCCTGAGCTCTCCCGGGTCGGAGTCTCCCCGGATCTTGTGGGGACCCTCGCACAGAGCACCGGCCCGTGTCACAGAGCACCGGTCCGTGTCACAGACCACTAGGAAACCTCGGCTCTGTCTCCGCAGCCGGCTTCCCCGCTCTAATACCTGTGAGCTCTGCGACACTCAGACACCCCCGATCCTTCTGTGACCCCGCGGGACCTGAGTCCACGTTGTCCCCGTGAGGTCTTCACCCCAGTTTAGCCTCTGGAGTGATGTCCCTCCGTGGAGCCGACTTTTAAAAGTCCTGATTTTGTGCTCCGCCGCTTGCCGGGAGCCGGCCCCTCCCCCTGGGGTCTATCTTCCCGTCGTGTTGGATTCACTTCTCCGCTGGTCCTACCTTTCAGAAAGTGGTCGATTTTCTGTTTCTAGAATTGTTGTTTTTCTTCTCTTCGATCTCCTGTTGGATTCGTAGGTGTTCGGAATGGTTTGATAGGCTATCTAGCTGATCTCCTGCTGCCTGATGTCGTCTCAGCCTCCTACTTCTCCGCCATCTTGACTCCTCCCCCCTATTACGGTTACTCTTGTTGCTGATACTAAAATTATTATTTTTATCAGACTGTTATCAGAACACTGCCTCCTCAATATGTTTGAGGATCTTTAAGCACTTGATTTGTGATGTTGCTAACTTCAAATAAAAGAATCTCAATCATTAAATGCATTGTGACCAAAATTTTCAAATTATATTTTAAAGGTATCTATGTTTTCTCACTTTTGACTAGAGTGCTGTTTGGAGCTGAATTGTGTCACTCTGTAACACATATTTGAAGCCCTCACCGCAGTATCTCAAAATGTGTCTGTATTTGGAGATGAATCATTTAAAGATATGATTAAGTTAAGATGAGGCTTTTAGGGTGTCCTTGAAAGAAGAGGAAACTTGGAAATGCAGAGACCCTGAGAAAAGATGGGACAGGAGGTCACAAAAGTGAGGGAGCCATCAGCAATACAAGGAGAGAGGTACCTGTTGATACTGTGACTGTGGACTTCTAGCCTGGAAAACTTGAGAAAATAAATTTCTGTTTAAGCCACGTTGTATGTGCCATTTACTTATGGCAACCCTAGCAAATTAATACAAATTATTGGACCTAGACTATATATTTGTGCTATGTCCAAGTGCTTTATTAATTCTTTCTTTGTTTCTTTGTTTACACAGATTTCAAAATTTTAATCTCTATAGGAGAAACTTGACCATATATAACTTTAGAAAACTATCCTGTGTAATGTATTAATTTTTTTTGTTTGTTTTAATTATTATTCATGGGATATCTTGTTGGCTCAGTCTGTTAAGTGTCTGACTCTTGGTTTCAGCTCAGGTCATGATCTCAGGGTTGTGAGATCAAGCCCAGCATTGGGTTTCCCATTCAGTGCAAAGTCTGCTTGAGATTCTTTCCCTCTTCCTCTCCTTCCCCTTTGATCCTCCTCTCCCTTCTCTCTCTCAAATAAATACATAAAATCCTTAAAAAAATAAAATGTTCATTAGCAAATTTTAAAGCTGCTTTAATGAATTAGACTTTTGCTGCCAAGCACTGTTTGAAATGTATTCATAAAATGCCTGTGAGTCTTCAATAGTTTCCTTAACTAGCATATACTGTTACCATAATTCTTATGTTAATGAAAAAGATGCCTTCCAATGGTACCCTTTGGAGACAGATATGCAATTACCAATGAAATAAGACATTTTTATGTCAGTACCATACTGCTTTGATAACTAGAGCTTTGAAATATGTTATGAAATCAGAACGGGTGATGCCTCCAGCTTTGCTCTTCTTTCTCAATACTGTTTTGTTTATTTGAGGTCTTTTCTAACCCCATACAAATTTCAGGATTGTTCTATTCCTATGAAAAATACTGTTGGAATTATAATAGGGATTGAATTGAATCTGTGAATTGCTTTGGGTAGTATGGACATTTTAGCAATATTAATTTTTCCAATCTATGAACACAAGACATCTTTCCATTTAAGAAAACATCTTTTGTCTTCTTAAATTTCTTTCATTAATATTTATAGTTTTCAGTGCATATACAAACCCTTCACCTCCTTGGTTAAGTTTATCATTAAGTAGTTTATTATTTTTGGTGCTATTTCAAATAGTATTTTTTCTGTAATTTATTTTTTGAATAGTTTATTATGTACACATATATATTACATTTCTATATTGATATTTTATATCCTGTAATTCTACTGAGTTCATTTATTAGTTCTAACAATTTTTTGGTAGAGTTTTCAGGGTTTCCCAAATAGAAGAAATCATGTAATCTGGAGCCAGAGACAATTTTACTTCTTCCTCTTTAATTTTGATGCCCTTTATTTCTTTCTTGCTTTATTTCTTTTATTTCTTTCTTGCTTCATTGCTGTCTAGGATTTCCAATACTATGTTGAATAGAAATGGTGACTGTGGGCATCCCTGTCTTGTTCTGATCTTAGGAGAAAAGCTTTCAGCTCTTCACTTTAAGTAAAATATTAGCGTGGGCTTGTCATATATGACCTTTTTAATGTTGAGGAGCATTTTTTCTATACCTAATCAATTGATAGTCTCTATCATGAAAGTGTGTTGAATTTTGTGAAATGCATTTTTTTTTGCATCTGTGGAGATAATCATGTAATTTTTATCCTTCATTTTTTTAAAGATTTTATTTATTTATTTGTCAGAGAGAGTGAGCACAGGCAGACAGAGTGGCAGGCAGAGGCAGAGGGAGAAGCAGGCTCATTGCTGAGCAAGGAGCCCGATGTGGGACTCAATTCCAGGATGCTGGGATCATGACCTGAACCGAAGGCAGCCGCTTAACCAACTGAGCTATCCAGGCATCCCTATCCTTCATTCTGTTAATCTGGTATAACACACTTATTGATTTGCCTATTTTAAATCCCTATATCAATTCCCCTTGGTTATGGTACATGATCCTTTTAACATGTTGTTTCCTTTGGTTTGCTAGTATTTTATTGAGAATTTTTGCACCTATGTTCATCAAGAATATTGGCTTTTAATTTTCTCGTAGTGTCCTTATCTAGTATTAGGGTGATGCTGGCCACATAGAGTAAGTTTGGAAATGTTCATCCTCATTTTTGGAAAAATTTGAGAAAGATGGTATTAATTCCTCTTTAAATCTACTAAATCAATAAATCATCTTTAATTCTTCAAATCCATTAAAATATATTAAAACAATGACATTAATCCTTCTAAAATTATATTATACCCACACTATGTGCACATTTTATAATTTTATTCTTGATATGAAATACAAAGCATACAAATGAAATATGCCACATGTTCATATATATGTTTTAAAATATCAAAAAAAATACCTTTCTGAAATGTTCTATTTTATATTTTTACATTGTTTGAGAATTATATGCAGATTTTTACCTATATTATCATCTATCTGGACATTGATAATGTGCTAGGAGATTGTGGCTTATGTGAGATATTTCACAATCTTAAAGTTATCAAAATGATATAATGTGTGTGTCTGAAAAATATAGATTTTTATATTATATTATAGATTTTTATATTTTATATTTATATATAATTTATACCACATATAAATTATGATTTATATTATATTATATTGTAGATTTTATATAGAAATATATTTTCAAACCTTAATCAACCCTAAAATCAACCTTGAAATAGTCTTTTTCTTAAGTTCATGACATCAACACTTGAGGATAAGCAATCAATTAAATCCCAATATAGAAATATTCAAACTTTTCTTCTGTTTTTATAGTCAACTTGTTGAGTATGTTGATTTAATCTTTTGTCAGACAATCAAGATTTGCTGAATGGATGAATGAAATGAATGAAGCCTAGGTACCAAAGAACACTCAGCGTGGATTATCTAATGGCATGTTATGCTTCTAAAACATGCTGAATTATATTACTCTCACTACATTAATGCTGAGAAAATATTACCTCTGCTTATGTTGTTGTTCTAAAACTAATTCTATTTATTATAATACTTAAATTAAGACTGTTAGATTAAAAAAATTGGAATTCATCTTGAAAACCATTTGATATCATGGTTGACCATAATGGTAGATGAAATTAAATACACACACATGCCCGAACTAAACATTGAATGTTAAGATTCAGTCTCAGCCAAAATTAATCTCCAATTTGCTTTTTGTTTTGTTTTCACTAAGAATAGAAGATAGAGCCCTACTAAACACATAGAAGGAAAAAAAATCACAGCTATGCATACAATCAAAATATGATAAACTTTTTTTTAAATTGGATCTCTTTGAGGGTCCACACTCTTGAGACTTTATACATTTGTATGTGTGTGTGTGTGTGTTTATGTACGCATTTAGGAAACAGTTCCTCAGAATTCAAATTGGAGCTCTGA
The DNA here is from genome assembly GCA_003697995.1 of Taxidea taxus jeffersonii. Classification (NCBI taxonomy): domain Eukaryota; kingdom Metazoa; phylum Chordata; class Mammalia; order Carnivora; family Mustelidae; genus Taxidea; species Taxidea taxus. The sequence goes on along the minus strand of ML108220.1, from coordinate 75,302 downwards.
GTTAACCTTGTGCATAGTTTGTATGATAGGATACAAAAGTTCATTCTTGGCAAGAGTCTCTAAGAAGTTTACATTTATATACTCAACTTGTCAAAAGATAAAACTTAGAGGTAAATCTGAAACTTTGATAACAATGCATCACATTTGATAACAATGCATCATATAATCTCAAAATAAAACAAATTTTCAGCTAAAGGGGCGCCTGGGTAGCTCAGTGGGTTAAGCCTCTGCCTTCGGCTCAGGTCATGATCTCAGGGTCCTGGGATCGACCCCCACATTGGGCTCTGCACTCAGCGGGGAGCTTGCTTCCTCCTCTCTCTCTGGCTGCCTCTCTGCCTACTTGTGATCTCTGTCTGTCAAATAAATAAATAAGATCTTCAAAAAAACCCCTTAAAAAATAAAAAATAAATAAAAAATAAAAATTTTCAGCTAAAGTATAGATTTTGAAATAATGTAGAATTAAAAAATACTTAGTATTTTAACCTTTCAAATTATAATGATAAATTTAGTGAAAAGAACACTGGGGCCAACTATCTAGTTCCAGAATTATGTGTATGGGCTTTGGTGGTAGTTAATAATCATTATTCCTCTTTAAGCCTAGGAAAATTTAAATGCTTTGTTCTCCAGCTAAATTTTAGTTTTCATGTTCTCTGGTTTAGAACTGGTAAAGCAAACTGTAATATTTAGATGAAGATCTGGTTATGATCACATGGCAAAATGCACATTTCCAAATTAATACCAGTTTTCAGTGAATTCTTGTTTTCTTGATACATTTAATTTGTATATGCCTTTCAAAATATCAGTCATTGTGAGTCTGATTTGGCCCAGCAGTGAACTAGGGATCCAGAAAGGAAAGAAAAGTTTCCCGTAAATATCCTCGTAGAGCATCTCCTTGAATTGCTTGACAATGAGCCATAATGCGTGGCTGGAGGATGATGGGGGTGAAGACAGTTGATAAAAGAGGGGTATGTGTTTTCTTTACTCAGTGATATATTTATTTTCTCTTACTCTTAAAATGTTCACATAATTTTTAAAGTATAAGGCTCTATGGAACGCTAAGTATTCTGATTACTATAAGATCTGAAGCCTGACATTAATTATTTAATTTTGTGGCAAAATGATACGCTTGTATTTCCAAACAGATCCAACTCAACTGCATAAGCCAACATCGTCAAGTGAGAGATAGTTTCATTCACTAATAATCCTCCCCCAAAGACAACAAAAATAGAAGAAGAAATATTCTTCATTTTAAACCAGATTTAAAAAATTTAGACATTTTAGTGAGAAAGCTCAGGACTTCAAAACTAATCTGAAACCAAACAAAAACACTAATTTGGAATGTTCCCTCAAAGGAATTTACAAATAGGGCTATCTGTAGTCACTCTAAAGTGGAGAAAATGTGGTCAAAGTGTCTCCTGACATAGCAGATTCATGAGTTTACCCATTTCAAATGAGGCTGAAGCTGACTTTGCGATGTTGTGGGACCTAAGGTCTTCTCAAACCAGTTGTCACATGAATTTATTCAGCAGCAGAATCCTCTGTGGGAAGTATCAGGATTGCCAGCAAGGAGATATACACACAACCCTTCCCCTCAGAACATATTTCTTTTTCTTTTTCTTTTTTTTTTTCTGAAACATTAAAACAATTCCAAAGTAAGAAAATTCCTGTAAAATTTGAATGCATTTAATATTCAATCAAGTCTCAAAGATGTCTTTGGCCTTTGAAATTAGCATTTACTTTACCTTATTGCCTTTGAGAACAACTTCCAGGGAAAGCTCATACTTCTTAAATGTATCATTACAAACAACAACAACAACAATGACAACAACAACCCCCCAATAGGCTGCCTGAGTTTGCACATAAAATATATTCTCTGATAACTTATGTATTTATAACAAAAAACCTCACTTTCAATAGCAGTTAAGCTCACAACTCTCACAAGTACTCTTTCCTTCTCTCCAATTTCAGGCAACAAGAGTGCCAGAAGATTTGGAATTTGTATAACCCCAAACTGTGTTTTCGTAAGTAATCTTGGCAAGCTTAAAACCCTGGAAAGTCACAATTCACTTCCCAGGCGATTCTCCTGGGCAGCAAAGCTGCAGAAAAGCAGAACAGGATATCCCGCTATTGAACAGGGCCGCCGGCCCAGGTGGCCCGCTGTGCAGCTGTAGAGCGTCCTACCAGCAGGGCAGTGCAGGACCTCAGGAAGACACGTTTCTTTCCTCTGTCTGTTTTCAGCTACAGAGGAAAGCACAGTCTGCAATCCCCAAACGCTGCCTGTCGACACAGCACTTTTCAACAATGGTGAAAAGATATTGTCTCTAACAATAAGTGTCAGAAGAAGGACAAATCATTTATGAGATCCAGGAGGCCTCAACCCAAGCACACAGTTGACTATGGAAGAACAGCTTCAGTTTTATTATTGTACTGAACGAGACATAATATCATAGACATGAGGCCATCTAAGACCAATTGTTGGAAACTATGAGTTAGAAGGCTGAGGTTAAGTTTGGTTTTTCTGACCTTGTGTTAAGAATTCTACGATAAGAACTATTATGAAGGACTGAGTCTTCTTCCTGAGACCATTCTATTTTTGTGTTTTTCCTTTTCTTTTTTAAAGAATGAATGATTTTTATTCAAGTTAAGAAACCCTCAGAACATTCCTCCTCTGAAGTCTGTTCATACTTAGGAAATGATTTTTCCCCTGTTTTATGAAGATATAATTGGCATATAGCACTGTGTAAATTCCAGGTGCAGAGCATAATGCCTTGACATTCAAATATTGTGAAGGAATTAACATAGTAAGTTTAATTAATAGTTATTAACTCATATGGATACCAAAAAAAGGTGTTTTGTTTTTTTTTTTCCTGTAGAAGTAATTCTTAAGTAGAAAGGAAAGGTGGGCGAGTGATACAAAAATATATATTTCCAAAATTGACAAAGTGAACTGCCACGTATTATAAATCAATGACAAAATATGTTTTTAAAAATCTCTACTAAGTATTTTTAGAGAGGACAAAAGTACAGACTTAGGGAGGAGAAAATTGATCATGTTCTTCAAATCCAAAACTTTTGTTCTAGTTCATAAAATAAAATTTTGAAAATGAATGTTTCTTATGTAATTGTATTTCAAATTAGGATAGTTACATGCCCATTTATTTCTATTCTTGTCACTCAATAAATGTTATATATCCAATATATAGATGATAGAGAGATAATACAATAGAGAAATAGACGCTAAGTGTTGACAACTGAGGGAGGGATAAGAGACCAATTATCTTTGGTTTAGCTGTCATTTGTGCATATATAAATTTAAAAACCTGAACATTAAAATTTCATTATTCTGTTATTCCTACAAGCATATTGATTAAAGTCTGAATTATTGTCAAGAACTACTCTGAGACTATCAAACCAAACAATTTACAATATATAATCAAGATCTCCCATATAAAGGTGGGATTAATAATGGTGCAAAGACACTTTTTCATTAATTTGAAAAGCCAGTAATATTGTTGCTTTCCTAAAGTTAAAAAAAAGAAATTGGGGACTATATGTCAAATTATTTTTAATTTACAATGCAATAATTTAAATGGTACAGAAATCCAGAGGAGTATTTTTTATACCTGGGAAAATCTGGTAGTAATTTTTATATTCCCTACTAAATTTGCAATTTTCTTGTATATGTACATACTAGACCCTTTTTACTTTAATTTTTAATTAAATGCTCTTTACCAAGAAAAAAATGAGAAATTCAGAGCAGAAAAAAAAAATCATTCTGAAATCAACTACTTAGAGAAAAAAAAAACTGTTAGTATTTTAGAGTCAATGTATTCAGAATTTTCTATGAACAAACTTATTTTAACAAAAAGTGACATTAGTGTAAATACTGTTTAAGTACCTTTATTTTCTGTTTTACTGTGTCTTTAATTTTTTTAAAGATTTTATTTATTTATTTGACAGAGACAGAGATCACAAGTAGGCAGAGAGACAGGCAGAGAAAGAGAAGGGGAAGCAGGCTCCCCGCTGAGCAGAGAGCCCGATTCGGAGCTCGAACCCAGGACCCTGAGATCATGACCTGAGCCGAAGGCAGAGGCTTAACCCACTGAGCCACCCAGGCGCCCCTGTGTCTTTAATTTTAATCAATCCATATACATGTGCATTATCATTTGTAAAATTGTCACAACATTGTATTTTATAAATGTGCCTTATTTATCACTTCTTATTTAATTAATTTAATCAATTCTTTATTTAATCAATTCTTGTTCCTAGACATTTACTTTGCTCCTGATTTTGCCTCAGTCTAAAGGATGCTATCATTGCTATTATATCAAGTCTTTGTCAAATCTAAGATAAATTCCTAATAATGGGATTACTGAATCAAAGTTGATATCTATTTTTAGGGCTTCAGATCAATATTGCCAAATGTTTCTCTTTAAAAGTTATATCACCTTACTCTCCCATAAACACTGTACATTTGACCCTTGAACTGTGCAGGTCCAATTATAAACAGATATTTTTGATAAATACAATACATTACTATAAATGTATTATCTCTTCCTTATGATTTCCTTAATGATATTTTCTTTTCTCTAGTTTACTTTTTCTAAGAACATGGTATATAACACACAAAACATGTATTAATTGACTATTTATGTTATTGGTAATAGCCTACTGTTGACCAGAAGCCTTAATAGTTAACTTTTGGAGGCATTAAATGTTATATGCAGGTTTTTTGACTGCCTATGGGTTTGGCACACTAACCCCCATCTTGTTCAAGAGTTAGCTGTATATGGGTATCTATTTTCTCACATATAACCTGTAACTGGATTTCGAGAATAAAATAAAAAGTCTGACTCAAATATTTAATCAGATATTTTTGTTTGCATTTCTTTTGATCTCTTTATGTTAATTTTTAAGATTTATTGACCAGTAATTAGTTCTCTTTGCTTACTTCCTATTATTGTATTATATACATTTTTTTTCATTTTCAGCACTTTATTTTTGCTATCTTACTTTTCTGTATGAAAGTTATTAACTGTTACAAATGAAGCAAATATTTTTCCAGATGTTTGTTTGCAAAATAGCCTTTCCTTAGGAAGATACATTTTGGAATTGGGAAAACTTGGATTTCAAATCTGAATTCTACCAAGTTACTAGCTATCTGATTTCAAATAAGCCACCATGGCTCACTAAAAATCAGCTTTATCATATATAAAATGGGGATAGTAAACCTATTATGGGCATAAATATTAAGCAATATGGCAAGCATAACATTAATAATTATTATTTTCAGAATTTGAAGAGTTTTAGATATTCAGGTTTTATAAAACCAAATCTCTATTTTTATGGTTTCTAAAAGAGTTAACTAATAAATGTATTAAGAACTCAGGCTCAGGAAACAGTCTTGAGTTGCAATGTGGCTCTGGTTTTTAGTAGTTGTTTGATTTTAGGCAAGTCACTTAACCTTTCTGAGCCTAGGTTTTCTCATATGAAAAATGGATGAATTTTAGTACCTATTGAGAAAATAAGATAACATACTGCTTATGAAGAGTCTAGCATAGTACTTGACACACAAAAAAATTCCCAATAAACTTGAGCTTTTATAACTATGAGGATGATCATTGTTTTCTGCTTTTGAGTGCACTTTCATTATTTAAGGTTTTCTTAATCATTCAAATGGCATGAGAAGAATTCTCTGGGTTTTATAATATGGATTATATCATATAATCCAGCTGTTTATCAAAGACAATTTCTTGGCCACATTCCTGTGCTAGAGGCTCCAGCGGAACCCCTCACAGCTAAGGAAGTTTTTTCTGGGGAATATCACTGATTGGGTAGGAGGTTTTGAGATCTATTAACATATTTTAACAATGCTGTTCTCAATATTTGTTATCTTAGCAAACACTTGCACATTTGGCCTAAGTGAAGCATATGGTCTTTTTACTTTCCATTTTGTAATCTCAAAAAAAAAAAAAAAAAAAAGTATATCTTAACAAAAGTGGTCTTGGAATTCTAACGAAAAGACCTAGTTAACTCCATGTGGACAGAATCAATCCTGGTGAGAAATAGAATGCAATATTGGTGAAAGAGGAGGCACATTCTTAAGTGTGGCCCTGAGGAAGCATTTATAGGGATCAGGGGCGCCTGGGTGGCTCAGTGGGTTAAAGCTGCTGCCTTCGGCTTGGGTCATGATCCCAGGGTCGTGGGATCGAGTCCCGCATCGGGCTCTCTGCTCTGCGGACAGCCTGCTTCCTCCTCTCTCTCTCTGCCTCTCTGCCTACTTGTGATCTCTGTCTGTCGGATAAATAAATAAAATCTTAAAAAAAAAAAAATAGGGATCATATGGTCCAACCATCAGATCATATGGTCCAACCATCAGTGGTCCTAATTCAGAGAATAAGATTTCCAAGACCCATTCTCATGTTCTAACTGGAAAAGGTCCCAAAAATTGCTTGGGCATTGGAACAGTGAATGTGTATGTATGGGCTCTTATCAATTGACAGATACCATGTTTCTGGATGTAAATAGAGCCATGCACAAGACTTTTTTCCCTCACTCTGAAGAACCAAGAAAGATGGCTGTCTGAATCACAAGTGTTCTTGCTTCACAGTTTAATTGGTCTTTGAGAAAAAGGATTTGCAAGTCAGAATAACCTTTAATATGCAAATCCGGTCAAGATTTTTCCCATGAAGGCAGCCTTAATTTGCACTGAATCATATCCCTAAATATCTCACTTTCCTTTGTCTTCCATTGGCTGAATTCTCATGGGTTAGAATTGTAGTATACACTGAATTCGTTCCTAGGTATACTAGGAGTGGAGCTCTAGAGATGATATTTTCACACTCTGGTTATAGAGCCTTTTCTCAGTCAGCCATGGATTTATGCCAAAGAGTATGACTCCTCCACATTAAACCTGACAGTCTGAGAAGTTATCCATTCTTTATTAGTCATTCCTTCTTGAGCAGGCTGTGGTCTTCTTCCTAATGTCCCCCAAGTGTTTTAGTCTCAGTGGTGTCATGAGACTTGTTGTCTCAGTCCTTTATCTACTGTACATGACCAGAAGATATGATTCTTCCTTTAAACTATGATTTTCACTTATCTTGAAATGTAAGTAGATTTCATTATAAGTGACGACTGATTTAGGGTTCATGGCTGCTTCTCGTTGCAGGGGGAAAACCATGAGGTTATGCTTATATAGCATAATTACCTTTGTCCAGATTCACTGTTTCACAGTTCCTCAGCAAGATATCCATTTCCTATTTGCAGATATAAATTTTAAGAATAAAGAATTTCTAGTAATTGCAGATTCTCTTCTATAGTCTTTTATTGATATACAAGTCTTATAGGTGGAAGATAATTCTGTGTGTTATGCAGTGTTTGCCATGTAAATCCACTAACTTCAAGTCAGCTTTGTTTGTGCTACTCATCTACTCATCTCTGTTTGGGGAAAAATGCAAAAATCTTTGAACTAAGTGTCATTTATAGGAAAGAAATAATTTGAAAAGGAAATGTTTTTCCTACACAATATTTAATTTTATCAAATAATGGATGAAAAAAATAGAACTTGACTTCTGCTTTATGGAGAAAAATACTATCCTTTGAGAAAAGCCTCTCATTTTGTGAAGTGGTCCCAAGAGACAGCTGGCATATTCAAGATGTAACAACCACTCTGGAGAGCAATGAATACAAACATATACACAAAATCTGTCACTCAACGACTAATATTCATGAACTATCAACAGAGAAATCAAGTTCATAATGCAAGCAGAAAACCTATTTCCTCAGTGTGCTTCTGATAAAACATACAACATAAACAAATTATGAAAAGCCTAATTGTAGCAGTCCCCTAGGGAATTCTGTTGCTGTCCCCATAATTCCATAATTCAATTAAACAATACCACAGGTAGAATAGAGAATGCAATTTTAGTCTCCAACAATGTTGTGAGACACTCGCCTCTACTATGGGGGCACTCTTCGCTCAGATTTTGTAGAATATATTTGTCTGTCATAAAAGGCAAAATGCAAGTTATCTTTTTGCAAGTCATCCAAAGAAAATGTTAAAACTAAGCTAAAACTTAGCTGAGTCTGATAAAGATATGCTTTTATGTCTTACAAAGTTCTGGCTCCTCAGACTCCTTGTAACACTGACAGAATCATACCATCCTCATTAGTCACCTCCACTTAGCACATTCTAGAAGCTTAGCACTGTGATTAGCAGAAATCATTACCAAATGGGTTACCTAACTCAATATCAGATAGAACCAACTCAACCAGCTAGAGAGAAAATGTACCTCACCACTTTATCTTGTAGAGATTTATTTATTTATTTGAGAGAGAAAGAGCACACAGTGAGGAGGGGCAGAGGGAGATGGAGAGAGAGAATCTTAAACAAACTTCCTACTGATCAGAGAAGCCCAACACAGAGCTGGATCCCATAACCCTGAGATCACGACCTGAGCCAAATCAAGAGTCAGTCACAGGGGGAAGGGCAAAGGGAGTAGAAGGGGGAAGCTCAAGCAGACTCTCCCTTGAGCATGGATGCAAGGCTCAAACTCATGACCCAGACATCATGACCTGAGCTGAAACCAAGAGTCAGAGGTTCAACTGACTGAGCCACCCAGGCACCCTATCACAAATTTTTTAAATGCAAACTTTCATTGCATAATGGATTTGCTTTAGTTAAATAAACACATAAGTATAATTGCCAAGAAAATACTGATGGGTTAAAATTCAAGCTTTATTTTATTTTGTATTTTCTATTACAAGAACCGTTCCAAATAATGCCAAGGGCACAGATTTCAAATGTCCAATGCTATTTCTCATTCTACTAGCCAAATGTGCTACTAACCTTTTGGATGAATCAAAGATACAGACAAAAGTCATCCTTTTAGTCATCCCTTTTACACTGTTAGTGAGAATGAAAACCAGTGCAGCCACTCTGGAAAATAGTATGGAAGTTCCTCAAAAAGTTAAAATTATAACTACCAAGTTACAGAAAGAGCCCAAATGTCCATCAACTGATGAATGTTTAAAGAAGATAAAGAAGATGTGGTATATATATATATATAATATATATATATATATATATATACACACACACACATACATACACACACACCTTGGAATATTATTCAACCTTCAAAAAGGAATGAAATCTTGCTATTGGCAATGATGTGGATGGAGCTAATTATGCTAAGCAAAATAAGTCAGAGAAAGACAAACAACATATGATTTCACTCAGATGTGGAATTAAGGAAATAAAACAGATGATCATAGGGGTAAAAAAAAGAAAGAGAGAGGCAAACCATAAAACTGTAGAGAAGAAATCGATGGTTGCTGAAGGTTAAATGGTGATGAGTACTGAGGAGAACATCTGTTGTTATGAGCACTGGGTGTCTTACATAAGTAATGAATCACTAAATTCTACTTCTGAAACTAGTATTATGCTATATGTTAAGCACTGGGTGTCTTACAGAAGTGATGAATCACTAAATTCTACTTCTGAAACTAGTATTACACTATATGTTAACTAACCGGAATTTAAATAACAACTTGAAACTACAAAAATAAATATTTATTTATTTGTTTATCAAATAAAAGGCAGAAAATAAAAGTGCTATCAAATCAAAGGCAGAAAATGAAAGATTTTCAATATATGGCTCAATTACTCTAGTCAATTAAATATGAAGGAAAAAGAAGTCATCCCTTTAACTGAAAACAATGTATCATTCAAAGGAATGGGTCATGAAATTCCATCTCCTTTTGCTAGTGTGGCAATTCTTACGTAACAGTGTTCCCATTAAAGCAATTTTTGGTAAGATGGTCTTTTGAAAAGATTAGGTCCACGTCCCCTTTGATCTTGGGGCACATGGTCCATAAAAGTACATTCTAACATGGCAAATGTGAGTGCATGGGTAGAGCTGCTCTCTTCCTTATCTGTGTGTGATCTTTATCCATGGGTCTTCAAAAAGCTCTGCTCCTTTTAGGCATTTACAGGAAGGGCAAAATCCAGAAGTGGGGCTGCAGAACACTCACCTATGGCTGTGGCCTGAGCCCTTCCATCTGCAGGCCTGGTTCTCTCTTCACCCATGCTGTGTGTGAAGAAATGAAATGCTGCTCTAACAGTGCAGGTGCTCGTCACAGAGAGAGCACATACACTTGGGAAAGGCTCAGAGAAGCTGACCGGATAACAGCACACAGATTTTACATGAATTATAAATTATGTAAAGTTCATGTGAGACTATGGTAAAAACGTACAGATGGTTTTTAAAGTAAAGACTGAAGTAGTATAAAATACAAAAATTATTTGAAGATTTTAAGAAGCCCTACACACTGAAAAATCACGATGCCCAGTTATTACCATTCATCTATATAAATTTAAAACAACAATACTGAACCATAAAATAAAAACATCCAACAAAATTTGGATTTTCCTTTTGAGAGTATTTTCAACATCAACATAAAAGTCTTTGTCATCCCCCCTAAAAATATTTGAGGACATACCTGACTGGGTCCTGTAAATATACTTAATCTATCAGTTGTACAATCCAGCCAGAATAGTAGCTATCAATTTATTTTCTTTATGGATATCTAGAAGTAACTAAGTAAATCATGGTCAAATTATATCATCTCCTTGGGTCTCAGTTTTTCACCAATGAAAGAACTGAGTTGGAACTAGGTTGATTTCTTAATATTCTATATTATTAGGAATTATAGGGAAAATAAATTATACTTTTATCTCATTTGCAGAGATGTAAAAGTAGGTTCAGAATTTGAAAGCATAATTTGCCTCCTCTTAAAAAGAAACATAAAGTGTTAAGATGGTGAATAAAAAAGGAATTTTTGCCTAGTATTTCCTAGTATTTGTATCACTTCTAATATATGCAAGCACTGTGATTCAACTTCATCCTCGTTAAGCCCCAGCTCATCTCATCCATGACATTCCCAGGCTATTCCAGTGTCAGAATTTTCGCTGAACTTTTCTAACATCCTACAGGACTAAATAATACATTATCAAGTAGTGTCTGTTATGTGTTTACAACTTGAATCCCAAGATAGAGTGTATACTTCTTGAAAGTTGGGACTATGATTTGTATTTCACTGTATCTGTCACATACTCTAGAAAGCTATTCAATGTATAGGGGGAATTCATAAAAATCAGTTGTTAATTTGTCAGTCCTTCACTAATGAGAAAGTAGTAAATTAATACATAGAAAATACAAACTAGAGGGGCACCTGGGTGGCTCAGTTGGTCAAGTTCCTTCAGCTCAGGTCATGAGCCCAGGGTCCTGGAATAAAAAGTCCCACATCACGCTCTGAGCAGGGAGCCTGATTCTCCTTCTCTTTCTTTCTCTCAAATAAATAAATAAATAATCTTAAAAAAAAAATACAAGCTAGAGTTCAGTTGCTTCATATCTGGCCTGGTCATGCTCTCTCCATCAGACAATTTTCATCTGCCTACTATATAATTTTCTCTATTAACAATGCTTTCTTTGACCTGGCTTTGAATTATCAATACAGTGCCTATTTGTTGTTTACTGATAGAAAATCCCAAATAGTCCTTTTTCAATTGTACATTGAATTATTTAAAATACTCTGATCTACACTGTGGAAAATACAATTTATCCTTTTTAAAGAGACATAATGTTGATTCAATAATTTTATTCTTAGCTCATATAATTAAGATTTTTAAATTTTCTTAGAATAATAAATTTCTTTCTATATATTACCATAGTCCTTTTCCCTACTATCATTTTTTTTCCAACATAGAATTCCATCATCCACCAGTATTTAAAAGAATACCACAAACCATAAACATATCGCTTTCCTTGGGATGCCCAAAAAAAGCAATACTGGCTTATTTTAGTTCTTAGTGGGAAATTCTGTGTGTAGAACTCATTTTTTTTATATTAGGAACATAAAAAATTGGCAACTCAGTTTTCCATCATGGCATCTTAGAACTCTCAGCTCTGAATGAACTAGTAAACAAAACATCACAATGTTTTACTCTAGATTCATAGTAAATATAGATGCATATTATCCATTTGTTAGATATCACAAATAACCATAAATAACATGAGTAACACTTTTAATATTTCCATACCAGTACTTATTTACCCAAAAAAGTGTTTCACATTCAACAGTAGAAACAAGATCTCTCAAATACTGAGTTAATTTTACTATCATAAAAAGTTTATCAAGATAACTATTTAACTATTTAACTATTTTCCATAATGCTTACTTTTTGAACCACCATCTGATACATTTCTTACCTCTAGTGGAAGAAATGTTTATAGGCTTATGCCCTTACTTTTTCTTTCTTTTTTTTTTTTTTTTTTTTCTTTTTGAACGAGAAAGAGAGCACAAGCGCACAGGAGCACAGGCACACAGGAGTGCAGGTGATGGGAGGAGGGATAGAGGGAGAGGGAGAGAGAAAATCCAAAACAGCCCAGCATGGAGCCCAAGGTGGGGCTGGATCTCACAACCCTGAGATTATGACCTAAACTGAAATCAAGAGTCAGCCACCCAACCGAGTGAGCCACCCTGGAGCCTCAGGCTTATGCCTTTTCCGTAGAGATTATGTAGAGTAATGAACCTGACACTACTTTGACAATACAGTCCTTCCAGGAAGATTTTTAAGTAGGTCATGGATCTTATAATTAAAACTGGGAGTTGAAAAGGACATAAATAATTACCTAGATGAGAAATTGAAAAGTCAAGTACCTATATGAACCAGACAGATAATTAAAGTAACACACTGCACTTTCTATGCCCCTCTAATGTGGACAGCAATTACATAACTTCAAACAGTGGTTGCCATTGCAATAATGCTAGAAGCATCGCTCTTTTTCAAAAGAAGCCAAAAATGCTGATTTATAATATGAAATCTTCCTGTCATATATTACTTCACTCAAGTTCAGTACATGTTGTTTTGTGTCTTCAACTACACAACTCCTACTTTCTTGAGAGTAGAAGCCAAGACTTTCATTCTACATATTCAAAAGCATTAGCTGAGAGCCTTGCTTAAAGAAAGCCTGTGGTGGATATTGTTGATGAAGAGACATTGCTAACTCTCTATGTCCTTTCCAGGACAAAGCAGTCTATCCTTTAGAGAGTTAATAGGCAAAACAAAACAAAAAAAACCCCAAACTATTTTAAAAATACAAATTCTTAGGATTAAAAGAATTTCTAAAAATCTTAAAAAAGTGCTGCCAGGTAGTAAGGAGCTAGGTCAGCAGCCTTAAGATGAGACTGTATTTTTGAGTAAAATCTTAATTTCACAGTACAGAAGAAACCATTAGTTCTACTGGAAACACACATACACATATAATAATGAAATATTAAACACATAAAATGTTACATTTGGTATTTTTACCTTGAATAACTGCTGAGTATTCTATAGAGAAATAAAAGTGATATCAAATATCTAACCATGAATATAAAGTTGTATTTTGGGGGAAAAGAAAATTTTAAAACTCTGTTTTATAAAATTTATTCTAACTGGTCACGTGATATGGAAAATAAGATGAATTGCTTAAAACAGCACTGTCCTAATGGAAATAGAATGTCAGTTACATATGTAATAAAATTTTTAGCAGCCTTACCTTTAAAAAGTATCATTGGGGCGCCTGGGTGCCTCAATCATTAAGCGTCAGCTTTCAGCTCAGGTCATGATCCCAGGGTCTTGGGATCTAGCCCCGCATCAGGCTCTCTGCTCCGCAGGAAGCCTGCTTCTCCCTCTGCCACTCTTCCTGCTTGTGTTCCTTCTCTTGCCTGATCTCTCTCTGTCAAATAAATAAAAGCTTAAAAAAAGTATCATTAAACATATAAAATTAATTTAATAAATTTTATTTAACCTAGTATATCCAAAATACTATCATTCCCAGCATGTAATTTATATTAAAAAGTGTGTACAAAATATTGTACACTTTTTAAGTAGGAAACTGTGCTTTCTCTATACATGTTAGATAAAATCTGATACTGTCAATATTATCTCTATGAATGAAAATTGTCTGAAGAAAAAAATAGCCCAAGTTTTTGGGGAAATGGTGACAAAAATGGCTTAAAATAGTTTTAAATTGGACTTTTTCTCCTTTGAAATGTTAGAGTCAATGACAGTCTGCCCTTTTCAATATTTGTGATCCTTAGTGATAGAGGAGGCAATTAGTTAGACATGAACCAAGGATCATTGATAAATAGGTTATATGTTAAAAGCCTGGGGGTATAACATCCTGACTTTGTGACTTCCAAGACCCCTCAAACATCCTGGTCTTGGGTCTTCCAAGACCCTGGGGCTCACAGACCAAGAGCCACAGGGGCAGAACAGGCACTGCACTATTCCACTTCTGCCCCAGGGTAAGCCTAGACTCATTATAATTCATTTGCATTGCAGTTTTTCCCACCCCTATGGGATAGAATGCCATGATAGTTCCTGTACACTTTGTAGGTATCCCCTTGTAGAAGGAGTCAAAATCTCCCCCTACCAACCTGTGGGAGAAGTCCCCCAAATGTTTGGAAGCAGCTTCTATTACAGACCACCAGCTCCATGACCCAAGACCCCTATCACACAAAAAAGACCCCTGTGACACCAGGGCAGTTGCCACTTCTGGGCCTGCCCACTCTCCCACCTTGAGTGCACTGCCCTTAATAAACTGCTTTGTGCTTGCTATTTTCTTTATTGGAGCCTGTATTTCCTCACACAAATCTTTCATGGGGAGTCCCAGAATGGAGACCTCCATTCACACAATGCAGCCTCTCCCACTCCATAACATGAGCAAATTGCAGGTCAAAAATAAGCCCACCAAACAGTTTAAATCATAAAAGTTCTGTTAGGAAGCCAGTCCGTTTTTCCATTTACATTGTGGTGGCTATGAGACTTTTTGCCTCATCCTTCCCAGGAAGGTTAAACATTGCCCTGAAGGCCTAACTTACCTCATAAATTATCTTTTAGGAAGGTGGATTTAATAAGCAAACGATTTGTCTCAGAAATAATTAAATCTCACATTCAAATCTACATCTAAAAAAAGCTATCTTTCTTCTGAGAATTAGCAAATGTGTGCTAGTTTATTTATTTATACATGTTACAAGCCAAATTACCACTCTTCTAATACAAAGGGAGCAAGCTTACTACACTTAGTATTTGTTGCAATAAACAAGTGCTTGCACCGAGTATTTCTATAGGATTGAAATTACTTTTCCTCACACCAATAGACTCAAGTGTATTATTATACTAATGGCATGAGGGAGAGGAAGAGATGCAGGTATTTTATATTTTTCTGCCTCATTTTGGATAATCTATTTACAAACTGAACTGCTAATCTCAGAAAACACTGGTATCACTGTGAGGGGTAAGGAAGGTGTGCCCATTTTGCTTTGCTTTATCCTCCTTGGGTTTGTTGGGGCTGGAAGAAGGATGTTTGTGAAAAAGGAGCGGTGTTGAGGAAATGGGGTGTGAGCTCTTACGTTAACTATGAAGGCTGTAGTCTCTTTTTGTGACTTAAGATAGAAAGATTAATTTCATCGAGAGCCAGACACAGGCCTCCAGGAGTGCTTATCACTGCTCTTCAGAGAGGAAGTGCCCATTTTTTGTTACTGCAAAACAAACAAACAGTGCTTGTTTTTGTAGCCCTGACCTAAGAGCTCTCTCACTGTATCTCTCTGTGTTTGCAAACCTCCTCCCTGGGTCCAGTAGCAGGTGTGAGGGAATTAAAAGCAAAATATTTAAGCTGAGCAGTCCCACTCCCATTTAAGAGCTCTGTTACCATTTGAGTTCTTGGAAAGGCACAGCCGAGGTCAACAGCTTAATTATTCGAAGCGGTTGCTGCCAACTGGCAGACATCTTTCAAGGTCCTGGAGAGTCTAAAGAGTGGGATCGATTTCTAGCCTTTTATTTTCAAATTTAGTATTTGTGTTTAATATTTGACACTTAATATATGTAATATTTGTGTAATATTTGCATTTAGTAAGTTGAATCCTGTCAAAGTTGCCATCTGGATGAAGGGAGACCAAAAAATAGTAGTGCAAGTTTTAGTATGACCGAAGTTGAGGGAAAATAATCCTCCATTAGAAAAGTAGAGGTGTTAAACTACCAAAATAGGCTTGCTTAGATGGAGGTTATTTGGGAATAAGGAGGCTATCCATTTTCAAAACCTGGAGAACTGCTGGAAACAATGTCTTCTTTGAAGCTGTGGTCTTGTCTGCCCTCTCTGGATAAATCAACCCCAACAAGTGAAAGCTGACAACTAAACTTAGACATTACACAATCCACAGGTACAAGATGCACCTCTAGGTGCATAATTAGGCACAGTCTATAGTTCCATACAGGATTTACCAAGTAGGCTTTATTTTATTTTATTTAACTTTAATCTATTAAAGAATTTCTTCCCCCAACCTGGGGCTTGAACTCACAACCCCAAGATCAAGAGTCGAATGCTCTACCAACAGAGCCAGCCACACACCCCAATTATGCTTCATTTTAACGTGGGCATTCTTGTTCAGTTTCTGAGGAAGTTCTTCATTAGGCCCTCTAAGAATTGAGTCATTTGGTGTGTGGCTTTATAAAAAGTCACAGATGATGTGTATTTGTCTCTGTGGGAACAGCATGTATGAACAAAAAGGAAAAGGCCTATGCAACACACATTTATGATTACAATAAACTTGTTTTTCAAACCACAATTCATTTCAGATAGTTTAGTAAATACTGATTTAATTCTTCATATACAGAGTAAAGCATAATACCCCATTACGCAATGGGTCATACCAACACAAGCACTGTAAAGACTAGGGTATCCTCTTCTGCTCTCCCTCAGCTCCTGACCCCATTGCACAATAAATATACCCATGCTCACATACCACAGACACAGACACACACACACACACACAAGACACGCTCACCTTCACATACCACAAATATAAATAAACGAATATACACCACACACATACACGCACACAACTCAACCCCATATACATGTACAGATACACACGCCATCTCTTATGAGCATTTAATACATTTGTTTGCCTCATGATTGTTTCTTCTCATGAAAAATCAATTTCACCACTTACTGAAATTGTTAGGTAATTTGCTAAATTTTCTAGACTATTTCCCCACATGAAATAAGGATAATAACAATCTCATATAGTATTATGAAAATTAAAGTAAGACAGACAAAATGTGCGGTAAAAGAACCGGTACATGACAAGGACTCAGTAAATGCTGGAAATTGACATTATAAGCCTGAAACCAAGGTTGTCTTTCTGGCAACTCTATTTCACTCCTGAAAAGGTTTGGAGAAATAATATTCTAAACACAAAGGACAATTGAGCCTGGTTATTATTACATGGATTTTACTTTTGTATTATACATTTTTTTTTTACTTTATTTAAGCTTTATTTAAACATATGATGTAACCCCACCCCCCTCACCCAACCCCTCTTCCCCCCACCCCCCTCAGTTTGTTTTATGACATTAAGAGTCTCTTTTGGTATTATACATTTTTTACAGTAAACTCGAGAAATCTTCCCTTTTTCCATAGTTTACATGCTAATCTGGTGTTATTTCTATTGATAGAGAAGCCATTGGCAGGGTAAGAGGGGAGTTGTCTTCTGGGAAATATAGAGGACATGATTGAAAAAATATATAATAAATATAAACATATTTATATAGATTAAAAAATGATTCTAGGACAAGAAAATTTATGATTATTAGTGTGTAAGGCTCTGCACAGATGTTCAGTGACCCCCCGGATGAAAATGTCAATATACTGCTGTATATACTAAGCCTATGCCAAAAAAATAAAAGCACAAAGAGGTATTTAAGCAGCTACATTAAAAGTAATAATTTACCAAGCACACAGAAATGTATTTTTAGAGTTGTTTTTATTTTCAGTCATGCTCCTTTATAATATTGTCAAACACTAAGATGGTGTTGAATAGACCAACTGGCTCAAAGTACTCTCAGCTTTGTAATTTTCACGTCTAGGATTTTGGCTTTTCAACCTACGATTTTCTCCAGGCTGGCTCAACCAGGCTGCATGTCAGATTCAGTGAAAATGATTATCTACACTGCAGGCTATTTAATAAAGAAGCCAATAAAAGACAATAGCCCTTTGGGAGCTTGTCCATTAGTATGAGAGAGCCTACGATTAGCAAAATGTGGCTTATGATATGGACCTATTCCTCACAAGTCAAGAAACATACCCTATCCAGTAAGTATTTTCCATGGAGTATAATCACTGTAATTTGGAGGGAAAAAAAACAATCTGATCTTTTCTAAGACTCAAGCAACATTTTCCCTGTTCTTTGATTTTAGTTAATGTGGAGGACACAAATGTGAAAGAACTTCCCACTATTTTGGTTGGATGGTTTGGTCTCTGTAAGCAGACTCTTTGGTACCATCAGCCATTTACCCTGAAGACACCTTTAAGCTACCCAGGCATCACTAGAATCAAGTCAGTGTGGCCGAGGAGACCCCTCTTTGCAATATCTCCAACTACTTTTTTTTTCCCCCCACAAACAGCATTCATACTACTGCCAGATTGGTCTTTTTTTTTAGAAGAAATATGGTGACATCACTCTATAAGATTCTTAGATGATTCCCCATTATCCATGTCATAAAGTCCATCTCATAGACATAGTCTTCTGGAAACCATTGTTAACTAATAGAACCTTACTTTAGGTACTCAGCCTTCACATGATTTTATGAGCCTAGCATTCAGAACCACTGGTAGTTCTTCAACTTATTATTTTTTTTTCTCCCTACTACCAACACTTCACCAATCTGTATTATTTGGCTAGGGGGACCATAGCAAAGTGCCACAAATTGGGTGGTTTAAACAACAGAAATGTATATTCTCACAGTTCTGGAGATTAGAAAGTCCAGGATCAAGGTGTCACCAGTGTTGTTGGTTCTGAGGACTATGAGGGAAAACGTAAATGTTTCATTCTGATCTCTCCTTGATGTTTGCTTGGTGTTTTCCCTTGTGTGCCGCTCTGTCTGTAAATTTCCCCTTTTTATAAGAACACCGGTTACATTATATTGGGCCATACCTTAATGACCTCACTTTAACTTGGTAAAGATCCAAGTAAGGCCACATTCGGAGATACTGGGGACACTATTCAACCCATAACACGTTCTCTCTACTGGGTTACTCCACCTCATCAGCTTTTCTCTGTTGGATAAATTATTATTCAACTATTAAAAACCTATTCAGACATGTCATCCTTAGGAACCCCTCATTGACTGTCACTATTCCCCTCTCTCCTCTGGGCTTCCTCTGTGCCTTATGTGCCCTTACACTTATTCCACTGATTGATAATTTCTTATTTTATAGCTGTATTATTAGTGTGTAAATGCTTGTCTTTTGTATTGGGAAGCTCTGTGAGCCAGGGATAGCATATAGTACGAGTTCAGTAAAAGTTTATTAAATTGACAGTGTGACTGGGTGTCACAGTCGTCTAACCTCCAACTCTTGGTTTCAGCTCAGGTTCTGATCTTAGCGTCATGAGATCAGGTCCCATTTCAGACTCCGTGCTCAGCACAGAGTCTACTTCAGTTTCTCTCTCCCTCTCCATCTGCTCTTCCCACTTGTCCTTTCTCTCTATCAAAAACAAAAAACAAAAAACAAAAAACAACAACAACAAAAAAAACTCATTAAATTGAAAGAAAGACAAAAATCAAGTACTGTTTCCAGTCATACAGACAAATGTTATAAAAAGAAACATTTTACCTATACCGAGTTACAAATGCTTGGAAAAGAATAAATGTTGTGGGATGGCATCAGAAAACAATGCTTTTTTATTTGTTTTTAGATTCTTTAAAGATGATGTCAAATATAATATAGTTTATAAGAAAAAACAGATATTCTGAGCCATCTGTTGCTTCCTACCAAGAGTTTTACATGATCAGTTTATTTTCTTAAAAAAAAATCTATACCCTTTAAAGGACAAACTTAGATTTTGGGAATAAAAATAATTGGTTGTAGGTTTTTAAACAATTGGGGTAATGTTTTGTAAGAATTTGAAATGCATTTACAGTGTGCAGAGTGCAAAGTACAGCAGATGGAAAGAGCTTCCTCGTGTAGGTAAGCAGGCTCTCTGAAACATGGCTTTCCTCCACACGTTCCATCATCTCAATGATTTGTACAATCAGGGAGTGAAAAGCATGTCCCCTCCCTTCCTCTGAGGCATACACAAGGCGACAGAGCAGACCTTCAGAATATTTGTGTCCAGAGGAAACAATAACTACTTGGGACCCTGAGGAAGCAGGAATTGGGCAAGGAACTTCCCACCACCTCTAAATAATAGCAACACAAACAATGCCTAATCTGTAAAATCATCCTCTGAAAATGGGGATGGTTTAATAGCTTTGAGTATCTTAAAAATCAAAACCTTGAAAGGTAAAAAATTGGCTATACTTGGGATACTTGGTGATTGTAAATAATCTAAAATTTATAGAGTTTATTGATTATCTTATTGTATCTACTAATTTATATACAGTTTAAAATACTTTTTACATCACTTAGAGAAAAAATGATCAATTTGAAGTTCTTGAGACATCTTTGTTAATATTGTCTATACATTACCACTCCTAGTACTTTTGCTGTTTAACATTTTCAAGTGAAAAGTTGGAAAGACATTGTTCTTATAATAGATATTGGGAGAAAAATATAATATAGCTTAAATCTATATTTAATGTATACATGTAAATTAGAAAAAGTAATATTATGGTGTTTTAGACATTAAGTCTTACTGTCTTATTTACCCAGTTAGGGGTAAAAAGGAATACTAGGTTGAATGAATTATTGAAGCAGATATTGCTTGAGAAAAGAAAAACAATAAAATATAAACATCTTTCTATTTTCTTAGCAGTGATTCTAATGTTCATATAAATAAATTGATTATTTTTATATTCATTGTTCAATACTGCATTATGAATTATTTCAATTATTAGAAGAAAAACACACAATTCATTTTTTTTTAATCAAAGATGACATTGGACCAATGTCATCAGTGTGCATGTAAACACTGCATTTTGTTCATTTCTTTTTTTTTTTTTTTTTCATTTTTTTTCATTTTGTTCATTTCTAACAAGCTTTTCAACTTACCAGCATTTCCTGGGGATATATTTTCCTTTCCTTGAAGTTTGTTCAAAATTGTTGTTGACAGACTATGGGCTCATAATGACCTTCATGGCTTAAAATACATTTCACTCATCATGTATGTCCTTGCTTTTTTACCTTAAAAATACTGGTTAAATAACATGCCTTCTCATTTTCTGATTTAACCACTTGTTTGATATTGTGCCAGAATATCTACCATTACAGACATAGAGAAGCACAGAGTGTATTTATATACATTGTAGGGCATGAATGTGCACATATTAATACATATCCTAGATTCTAATAAAGGCAGCATGATGTTAGCAAGAGTACTGGGAGTTTGGAACCCTAGGTTGGCTTTTATTTCTGCCATGTGGTTGAGAGCCCTTGAGTGAGTCACAATACGTCTTTAAGCTCAACTAGCCTAACCTTGATGTATAAAACCCTTCCAGCTCTTCCATTCTAAAATACATACTTAGTAAACTTGTATATATTTGGACAGAATATAACTGAACATAAACTGGTTTTAAGTTACTGATATATATTAGAAGCAAAACCTTGTAGACTCTGATCCTGCTTGCTTCTCAATAATGTGCAACAAAGAACAGATGCAATTGCAACATGTTGATCACTTCGCTTATTGTTATTCCTGTTTGGATATCCTTAAAATTGACAGCGAAACAATTCATTTATTAGAACAACAAAAGACACTTGTGAGTAAATGTTCTTCTTTAGCTCTTTGCTTTGTTTTGGTTTTATTTTATGAGGGGATTGAGAAGGATATAAAACTGGAGATGGATTGGAAGTAAAATGAAGTGAAGATATTTAAGAATAATAGCCATGGCATTGTGAATTCCAGAGCAAAACGAATTGAATAAATTTGGAAGAAATTATATGAAGTCTTCCTGTGAACTACATTCCACACTGAGTGATCACGTGAGACTACAATAGCAATAAAATGCATGAGATGATTACATCTAGTCTTTCCAATTTAGATAGAAGAAGATATATATGCTTTATAATAAACTCACTTTATGGAAAGTCTGAGATACTGGCATAGTAAAAACACCATATATACACAGCACCCAATTTTGCTATGAACAACAAGAGAAAGAATCCAAGAACATTAATTTTTATTTCTCACTGCCATAAAAACCCTGAGATTATGAAAAGCAATCCTATGGGATGCTGTTAATAGACATTTTGTCTTATGCTTCAGAAGGGAATTCCTTATCTTTATGGAAAAACTAGTTTGAAATTATAGAACCCTGGCATTAAAAAAAAAATATTCCCTACCAAATTTTACGTTTCTTTTTATCCATATTCTCAAGATGGTTAAACTTTTCACCATCATTTAGGTAATTTACTTTTAATTATAAAATGCATTTCTGAAAGTATTAAAAGAATAACTTTCTGGGTGGGGTACAGTTTTATTCCATCAGCCTTACCTAATGAGGGACATTAGCCATTGTCTTTCCCTAAACACAACGAAAACAACTTACAATGAGTCAAACTATTTGTCTGGATATTCCAGGAAATAGTAAATATTTGAATAAGACATGACCATGGAGAGAAGAAGGCTAAATTTTGTGGGGTTCTTTTTGGTTTTATTTAGATATAAAGTTTCATTTGTATTAAGAGTGCCCTTGGATTTAAGAAGTCATTTTAATTATTTGTATCACCTGCACATTTGTCCTACAAATTATAGGACATATATAAAATGTATAAAATATATAAAAATATAAAACAAAAAATATATAAAAATATAAAACAAAATATAGGACATATTTAAAATGTGTCCCAACAGCAAAATCCATATGTTGAAATAAACCATATATTTTAAAGAGTAGAAATCATTATTGTTGATGTTATAAGATCATTGCTTTTTTTGTGGGTGGGAGGGTTCAAGAAAAATAACTATAACACTGTTCAATGTTAGCACACTTTCTAAATATTCAGACTCTAAGGAAAGCTTCTTGCTATGTGTTCCAGCAATAGCTTTGACTATCAAATGTCTTTGGAAAAATCTATCCCAAATACAAGACCACCTCAAATATCAGAAAGCTCTAAATGGTAATCAAAGAGCCATAAATATATTTCACCTAAAAGATAACATTAAGTTTCATGATGCCATTTGTTTAAATAATAGAGAACTATAATGTTTTCACTTTGTATTTTTTAAAATGTATTGAATGAACACTCTAATCAGATTTCTTGGATTTCAATCTCAGTACTACCGAACTGACTTCAGTCAAATGCCTAACTGCAGTAATCCTTAGCTATCTCATCTGTGAAAGGAGTCAAATAACCCCTCCTTTATATGGCTACTTGTGAACATTAAAAGAGACTTTGCATGTAAGTAAGTTAGCCTATCATGCAGCAAATACTACATAACTGATCACTATCATAAACACTGTCCTAGATTACATACCCAGCTGACCATTGTTTTTCCTTAAGGATCCTTACGAATACAGTGCAAAAGCTATATCCTAATCATTATAAACTATGATCACCCAATATTACTACTGCTTTGGAGAAAATGCTCATTCATCACAAATATTCATAAGGAAGCTTTTTCCATATCATAATCCCTAAGGGTGCTCTAAAACATAGTATTTTTTTTAATTTTTTTTTATTAATTTTTTTATTTAACATGGAGAGCCATCACAGGTAGGCAGAGAGGCAGGCAGAGAGAGAGAGAAGCAGGCTTCCCGCTGAGGAGAGAGCCTGACACGGGGCTCGATCCCAGGACCCTGAGATCATGACCTGAGCCGAAGGCAGAGGCTTAACCCACTGAGCCACCCAGGTGCCCCTAAAATGTAGTATTTTAAATGAGAGTTGAAAGCTCCAGGGAGATCCAGTCATGGGGGACCTTCCCTCTATAGTTTTGTGAGCTTTACCTACTGGAACTCAGGGAAACACTCATGGCGAATAGTGGTGAAAAAATCCCCTCCAGCTTCCAGGGGAGAGGAGAAAATATTCCAGAGCATCCTGTTCTTCTTAAAGCCTGACCACAGGAAAAACTAAGTAACCAGATCATAACCCAGTTGAGTATAATCAGAACCCAATGGGTTGGGGAAGGGAAAATATTCAGCTCCAGTCAGCTGTAGCTATCTTGTCTCACCTAAAGGGGTGGGACTGGGAGAGGGGGGGCAGGACCCTGAGAAATTCTTATGAAGTTTACAGTTCAGAGGCATAGGCTCACTAAAAAGAAACATTAAAAAAAAAAAATGGGAGGAAAGTACTCTTGGATATTAAAAAGGTAGTAGAAGAAATAAAATACCCAATTGAAGTTTTAGATGATAAAGATGAGAAAATCTTCCAGAAGATAGAGCATAACACACTGAAACATCAGTAGAATATAAAAGATGATAAATTAGCTAGTTCGTGCATTAGGAGTACATCAAAATAAACGTTCCAGAAAGGGAGAACAAAAGAAATGAAGGGAAAGAAGTTACCAAAGAAGTAATTCAAGAAAATTTCACAGAAATGAATGGCATGTATTTCAAGACTGAAAGAACCCACAGAGTGCCCAGCACCAGTTAACTACAGAAACCCAATAATACTTAGATTTATTATGTATTTATTTTCTTAATTCAATAAAATCTCATAACTTAACTCTTTTTAATCCAAAAAATATTAAAAAAGAAATTTCCATGAGTATGTTAAAAACTTTGTCCATTGCCAAGGGGGAAAAAAAAGTGTGCTCCTGTATACAGAAATTTAGCCCTATTTTGAACTAGTGCTAAATCAATGGAGTATATATTTAGAACAGCCTTTGGCAAGGTAAACTACAAACAGAAAACATGATACAATATAACCAATATATAAATAAATATGTATTTATCTAAATGAAACAAATTTCACAATATAATATATATACTTTTGCTACATGAAATGCACTTCAGTCTATCACATCCTGTTCCATTTAAAAAGATAAATACTGCTACTGAGATCCTCTAAACCAATGTCACAATGTTCTGGGGCCATAAGTTTAAGAAACTCTGCCTTTTTTAGACTTTAATACGTAATGAAGCTTACTTCGAAGTTCCTTTTTACTGAGTTTTTTTTTTAATACTAGTGAAATTATGGCAATATTATAAATTTCTACTGCTTAAAGAGTTTTGAGAATGTTGAAAACGTTTGAGAAGGAGTATTCTCAGAAATACGGAGCATAAATTAAGTTTATTCAATAATTTTCAAACATACAGTTTGCTTAGCTGAGATAATGCTCAGTACTTAACAATTCCCTGTTTTCTTGACTTTAGTGGCTGCCTTTAAGACATTATCAGTTGTTACAGTAATGTTGTAGGTCTAATGTGCTATTAAAGGGGTACTTGGGCCTACCACCTGCCTTAGCAGATGAGGCTGAATCAATATTCTTCACAGTCTAGAGATAACTAAGAAGCAAATACTCTTAACTTTTCTTCATGAAACCTAATGACCTTTACTAAATGTTTGCCAATTGTCAACACGTTAAATTTTATAGTTTCATAGATCATTTAATAAAGAAATGAGGTAATCAAAGAAGTAATAGATTCTCTAAAATTATATCCAAATTTCCCATAAACTTAAAATAATATTTTTCTCTTTCTCAATTAATAAGAATACTATTTTTTTCTGATACTTCCTTTATTAATTCTTCTAAGTAAATGCATACCCACACCTATTCTTGACTTACTTTAATGCATCCCTCAAGATAAATATTTTTCTGGACATTTCTGTGTAATCACAGTGAATTCATTTCATCTTAGCGAAATTCTGGAATTATCATAGGCAGCATCAGTCTTTTTAAGTTTGATGAAAGAAAACAATTATAACAGAGAACAATGAGCATGGAATGATAAGAATATAAAAGGACAAGATTAAAAGTGATCATAATCTGAAGATACCACCCAAATGAAATGTAGGGTAAAGTGGAAGTTTATCTAATTAACTTCTCAGAATCCCTGGAGTATCCTGTCTACCTTTTCCTTCCCCTCAGTTTCCAGTTTACATGTATATTGGTTATTTTGCATATCTCTTTATATGTTTAAATTTTCTCTATTGTTTGTCCCTCACCATAAATTCATCTTCCCTGTTCCCTCAGTTTAAAAATAAAAGACATTTCCTGTTTTGTGCTTCTTGAATAAAAAAAAATTTAGTTACTTTAAATTAGTAAATTTAGTCACTTTTAGATTATTTCTCTCAATTTACCATTTCATGGGCCAGTTGTACCATGCAGACAAAAGTTTTTGACTCACAGTCTACATCTGCGCTGTCAAATATAGTGACACTAGCCACTTACATTTATTTAACCAAAAAGAAATTAAAACTGAGTTCCTTAGTTGCATTAGCCATTTCGAGTGCTGAAAAGCCACTTGTGGCTATTAGCTATTACGTTCGATAGCACAGGTGGAGAACATTTTCATTGCTGTAAAAAGTCCTGTTGGTCAGCACTACCCTACACTAATCTTGTAGTTTACCAAGAAGGATAAGGAATCCATATGGCCATCTTTAAACATGAATTAAAGCCTAGGCATCCTCTAAGACCTGAAAAAATAAAGTTTAATAATCTCTACAGAAGCACATTCCTGAACTCCTGAAAAGATTTTAGATTCCTGAAAAGTAAAAAATGAAAGCAAAATAAAGTTTCCAGAATGAAATGCAAACAGTTTGAATGAATTTTGTGTGTTTTTTTTTAGTTCAATTTACTGGATCAACTCATGAAATTGCCCCACAGAAACTTTGTAGGTGCTACAAAGCTCTACATGACATTATGTGTCATCAGTGACAGAAAGTTATGAGAGAGATATGAGGGAAGCAATGTTAACCCACTTCAGTAAGAAAATCACAATCTTTTGATGTTTCCTCTACAATACATGCTAAGAGATTGTTTTCAGACTTCAAAAGAATTTGAACCTCATATGCCCCCTTGTTCCTTATAAACAAATTATTCTCCACCACATAAAAAAGCCTTTGGCATGTTCAATTCTACTCAATGCAAATGTATTAATTACCTCCCATGAGCAGTACTCTCTGCAGAGAATAATAGGTGTGAGCTTAACAACTCCTTTTGATGAGAATCATGATCCAAGAGAAGTGGCCTGAGCTTAAATAAGTGCAAAGACAAGTAAACCAGGAGGAGCACCTGTACAGAGGCTAAATTAATATGCAGAATCAGAAAAGAGAAAATCGTTTTCAGATTCAGGAAAGGAGTGGCAGGAATATCTTCATAAGGATTTGGAGGCAGGTGTTGATGGAGCAGTTCTATGTACCATCACAGGCAGAGAGAACAGCATGAGCAGAAAGCACAATGTGGGACCTGCAAGAAGAACTCCTTTGTCCAGAGCCTCTGTGAGTCCTGGTCTTTTTTTTTTTCTTTAAGATTTTATTTATCCACTTGACAGAGAGAGATCACAAGTAGGCAGAGAGGCAGGCAGAGAGAGAGGAGGAAACAGGCTCCCCATCAAGCAGAGAGCCCGATTCGGGGCCCGATCCCAGGCCCTAGGATCATGACCCAGCCAAAGGCAGAGGCTTAACCCACTGAGCCACCCAGGTGCCCCTGTGAGTCCTGGTCTTCTACAGCCATTGCGGAAGGTAACTGGGGACAGTAAATTGGGTCTGTGTCAGAGAGATCCTTGAATAAAAGAGTAAAACGATTTGTTGCTGCTGATGAACAGGATTAAGAGTGGAAAAATTAAGACTAAAAAGATAATGGAAAACTCTGTGTGCTTTGAATATCTTGCCAGTTCTGCAAATCAATGTTAGAGGCAACAACAACATAGCAACTGAAATTGTTTAGCACTCTACAGTTTATGAAGTGTTTTCACATTCATGATCTCATCAAATAAATCCTTACAAAAACGATGTGAAGTACACCTTAGTATCTCTATTTTATAAAAGATTTAACTACAACTCGGAATTATATAACTTGCCCAAATTCACAAAAAACAAAAAAAAACTAGCGGAAGTTACATGGGAAAAAACAAGCAAACAAAAACCAAAAAAGCAGTTTCCAGTTGTCAGATGTTCTTACCTTTCTGCTGCACCAGTGGTTCTCACACTGTTTTGTTCCTGGGACCCTTCACACTATTAAAAAGCATCGAGGACCCCAAAGAAGTTTTGTTTATGTGGGCTCTCTCTCTCTCAAAGTTTATTATAAAACTGAAAAGGTTATAAAATATTATTAATTCATCTAAATCAAGAATAAGAATAGCATTATGTGCTAGCATAGATAACAGATTTTTAGCCAAAAAATAACTTTCTTTTCAAAACAAAAAAAAAGTTACTAGGAAGAGTGATATTTTTCCATGCTTGCCAAATCTCCTGAATAACTCACTTAATAGAAAACACCTGGATTCTCATATCAGCTTCTGCTCAATTTGTCAAAAAGATTCTTTTGGTTAGAATATGCAAGGAAAGTTCAGCTTCATACCAACATGTGGATAGATAAATGAGGAATATGTCAATACCTTTGTAGATATTGTATATCTTCCTCTTTGATATTATACCAAAAGCTCCATCAAAGGTGGTTCCTTGAAGGTTAGCTCCAGTGGAATTTGAAGTCATATCAGGGAATTTTTTATACTCAGTTTGAAATCCATTAGTGTACATTGTATACTAAATGAATCCTTTATTCACAAATGTTTGTGTAACATGAATCATTGGCCATATAGAAAACATTGGTTCACTGAGCTATGCAGCTCCTAAATGTGGAAACACTTCTTTACATAAGATTAAAAAAAAAAGAAAGAAAGAAAGAAATGCATCACTGAAGTGTTTAAAGTACTTTTTTTTTAAAGATTTTATTTATTTATTTGACAGACAGAAATCACAAGTATGCAGAGAAGCAAGCAGAGAGAGAGGGGGAAGCAGGCTCCCTGCTGAGCAGAGAGCCCCATGTGGGGCTGGATGCCAGGACCCTGAGATCATGACCTGAGCTGAAAGCAGAGGCTTAACCCACTGAGCCATCCAGGCGCCCCATTTTAAGTACTTTCAAGCTACACTGGTAAATAACAACTTGCCCAAAGTTAGAATTTTCCCTTGAAAGCTTGAATTGTGTCACTGGAACCAAATCCTGTCCTTTGTTTTCCTTGAAATGGCATGCTTCATTAGTGACTCCATTAGTTTTCAAGAAAATGTTTGACAATACCCAAATCTGCATAAGTGTAATTTTTCAGTTGTTCTTTCAAGTAAAAACAGTGTTTCATGAGAAAAGTGATCAATTTTCCTGATCACACAAATGTTTTTCCTCAGGATTACCATCAACCATCCTACTTCAGTAAGCAGCAAGGGCTTTATACATTTCATTTTGACCCACAAAACATTAAAGAAATGAGTACTTAAGGATAACGTTCTAATAAAAGTTATAGATTTCACTTTTTTTTAATGCTATATTTTTTAAGATTTTATTTATTTATTAGTTAGAGAGAACAAGCACAGGCAGACAGAGAGGCAGACAGAGGCAGAGGGAAGAGCAGGCTCCCTGCCGAGCAGGGAGCCCGATGTGGGACTCGATCCCAGGACGCTGGGATCATGACCTGAGCCAAAGGCAGCTGCTTAACCAACTGAGCCACCCAGGCATCCCTAGATTTCACCTTTTAATCAAGGATGTTCTTCACTGAAATTGGTACATATATATTTGCATAGAAGCAAATATTATTTATACATATATATATATACAAATAAATATATATTTGCATGGAAGCAAATATATATGTACACATAGGTATTTTTATACATGTATGTATACGTGTGTGTGTGTGTGTGTACCTACTCATGTATTTACACTGGTAGTGCAAAAGTGGTGGAGTAAAACTCCTGTCACCTTGACTTGAATCGAGACAGAGATACCAAACTGCATGGGTAGTAAGTAATGACTGCTAGTACAGTTTGCTGCCCCTACCTTGATTCATGGTAATGTGCCAGCAGTTTTGCCCCCATTACTCTTGCACCTTCGGCATGAATGTCAACACATGAGAAAAGCAAACAGCAACTGAGTATTGTTCTGAAAATATGTCTGACCTTGCCAAAGGTCAGAATCTTGGGGATCCATGGATGTCCATGAACCGTGCTTTGAAGACTACTGCACTGTCCAACGCGTCTTGCCTCCCCTGCTTAATTTCTTGTGCTATAAATGAGAAAAGATAGTCACCACACTATATCTCATTTAGTGTATTAGGAATCACCAACCAGAAGACAAGTGGTTAGGTTCATTAAGCAGTTTACTCCCAACAAAAATCAAGTTGATCCAAACACACTTATTATGGATCGAATACCTGTGTCCCCCAAAATACATATGTTGAAGTCGTAATCCCCATTGTAGTTATACTCGGAAATGAGGCTTCTAAGAAAAGTAATTAAGGTTAAATGGGGTCATAAGGGTGGGGTCCTAATCTGGTAGGATTAGTGTTTTATAAGAAGAGAATCCAGAGATTTTTTTGTTTTGTTTTCTTTGCCATGTGAGGACACAATGGAAAGACCATCTGCAAGCCAGGAAGAGCCCTCCCCAGAAAATTAGTGACTCTACTGGACCTAGAGCTGGGGCTCCAATATCCATAACTATGAGAAAGTAAATTTCTGTTGTTTAAGCCACCCGGTATTTTATCATATTTTGCTCTATGGTATTTGATATTTGTTTTATGGTATTTTGTCATGGCAACCTGAACAGACTAACACACCCACTTAATTTTGTAATTCATGAAAACCTGGTCAAACCCCTAGGACTTTACCAATGAACTTGAATGCAAAATAAGTTTTGAAAAATGCTAAATTTCAACTCTCTAAAGCAATGAGATATTATACTAAATGTACATATTGGTTCCGCTCTAATGTTAGGACATTCGATTAGGTGAGTTACTTTCCTTAATGTCCCATGCATCCCAAGAGCAAGACCATATGAGCTTGAAGATCGGGATATACTTTTCAGAATCAATACTTGTTCTTTAGCAGTGACACAGTGGCAGACAATTGCATAATGGAGCTGTCTGTCTTTATTTACACAATGTATTTTTGTATTCACTAGGCCAGAAAGAATAGTTCTGTGTAGCAGCTGTCATTGTATTTTTTGCTTATCTCAGTCCTGTCTGCCAGTGTTATAATTCACCAGCTGACACCCGCCTTGGCAGAAACCAAGGGCCGTGATTTCATGCCAAAGCAACAACGGGGCTCTGAACTCTTGACACAATTCATCTTAGTTCTAGCTAGTAAAGGAGGATTCTTTGAGTTTTCTCTCCCTTCTGTTGAAGCATTTCGCTGCTGAAGGGGGGCGGGGGGAGAGAAAGGAGGATGAAGGGGGTGGTGCTGTGGTGGAAATGAACACTGGGAAACAGTTATGGCTCTGTTTGGTGCGGTGGAACAGGGTCACAGGAAGACAGGGCCAGTTGTGAGGGATAAAGGCTGAACGCCCAGATAATGAAATTCCTGCTTGTTTGATTTTGCGGAGTTGGAAGGATATGAGAGCACATTTGGTATCCAAAAATACACTTCTGTTCAACTCACACTATTTGGAGGTTCAAAGTGTAATTTCTGGCACTTACTGATTTAGGAAGCTTAGATTTGGGCATGAAGGCAGTTGATTGTAGTCATCAAAAATAGCTCTTTTTTGGTTGTGAATGCTAAATAAAATAGAAAATATACTTGTTCAAGTTGATTTCTAGACATTAGTGTTCATAGTTCATATAGGTCTTATTCTGCATGCAGAATAATGGCAGGCTTCACGGTGTAGACGGTATCAAAACTGAGGAGAAGCACTGGCCAGATAAACTAATTTTTTAAAAAGTCTTTCCTTTTTATAGTGGGGGGGGGAGCACAAGTACCAGAATCCCCTAGATTCCCTGCAATACACCTAAAATAAGAACCGTACTTTCCATCCTATTTCCTGACACAGAGTGTAACCCAATGGACAAAGTAAAATGTAGAAATGAGAAAACAAAGTAGATAATTGAGAACTTTGACTATCGCTCTGATGGTGTCAATTATCTTAATGCATCAGCCAAAACTAATTTAAAGCTTAAAAGATTAAACTAAGGGCCTCAGTCTTCCTTTCTTTTCTGTGTATCAACATCATCTGATTAAGAAAGTTCCCAACAAGAGGACTGCCTTAAAAGTAACCTGATTTCCTCTTGTATAAAAGCCTGACTTTTTTGGCAAGCTAGATGCCAGTTCTGATGGGCCCGCTACATTATTACAGGGCATATTTAAGTCGTTTCTGATTGTGATCTTGGTATTGAGTTCCTGACACATCCCCAGATGTGGAGAGAATCCTATAACATCCTAGGAATAACAAAACCAAGAAGAAAAATAACTCACTAAAGTATTTTAAATAAAACTACAACATTGGGTCATATAGCAATAGACCAATAATGGGACAATGATCGCTGAATATAAAACAGAATATTGCTTTCATATGTTCTTCTCACTACAGAGATGACATCATACCACTGAATAATGCCAGATTTTCCTGATAAAGAACAAATTACAGGGAGTGTTTTGTTATGTTTTCTCCTAAAAAGATAATCCTTATTTGAAGGAAGATGTTTGCAAACATTAGTTTTTACCATAAAGCTCATCAAATAACTTTGAAAGTTAGTGACAGACCACACCTAAATCAAAGGAAAAGAACAACATCTTTCCCATCAGACCTTTAAAAAAGTAAGGCTGAACAAGAGGCTCTACAAGATGTTGGTAAGAATATATAGGACTGGACTTAAACACTGATAGACACATTTGAACAGAAATGTCAAATTGTGAGGAAAAAAAGAAAAGTGATTGGGTCATAAAGTAACCAAAGAGCTCAACACACAATTCTGAAGACAGTTAGCTGGGTGGAAATGCTAAGTTCTGAATTGAGGAAGCTGGGAGCCCCGAGGGGGACTGGATCCCAGGACCCTGAGATCTTGACCTGAGCCAAAAATCAGGAGTCAGATGATTAACCAACTGAGCAACCCAGGCGCCCTGATTTTCTTCGCCACCTCCTCCTCCTTCTCCCCTCCCCCTCCCTCTTCTCCTCCTCTTCCTTCTTCTTCTTCTTTTAAGAGTTTGTTTATTTATTTGACAGAGAAAGAAAGAGAGAGAGTACAAGCAGGGGGAGTGGTAGCTACAGGGAGAGGGAGAAGCAGGCTCTCCACCAAGCAGAGCCCAAGGCAAGGTTCAATTCCAGGACCCTTGGATCATGACCTGAGCTGGAGGCAAATGCTTAACTCACTGAGTCACCCAGGCATCCTTCTTTTTTTAGAGTATTCAATAAAGGAATTAGCCATTTTGTATGTTCATTTCTGATTCAATTAAATTGTAGTCATAGAAAATAGTCTGCATGCTATATATTCTCTGGAATTTTTTTTAGTTTCTGATCTTATAAAGGCTCCATTTTTTAAGTCCATTAAAGGTTGAAAAAATTTATATATATATATGATATATATATATATTCCATTACTAATTTTATTGCTCAAATCTTGTGTAGATTTACTAAATTTCTGTCAATTAAATCTATTGATTTCTAAAACATGTTAAAATATACTGTTATAATTATTGCTTGGCAGTTTCTTCTTGAAATTTTATCTGTTTTATATTAAATAATTTGAAGTCTTATTGCGATATGCAAAAAGTGAATAATTTCCATATCTTGCTATAAGTTTATTTATAATTATCTACTCTCTTTAACTATGACTTTAGCCCCTTTTTCTAAATTTTATTTTGTCTGATATTAATATTGCTCTATCTACTTAACTTAGGTTAGAATTTTATGCCAAATCTTTTTACATCTCTTTATTTTCAGCAACTCTGAGTCATTCGGCTTAACTATATCTCATCAATAATATGCAACAGTCTCTTCGTTTACTCTTTTTGAAATTTCAATAGACTTTTCTTTAGTAGCACATACAATCCATTTACATTCCTTGAAATTGCTGATACATTTGGTCTTGTTTCTCCCATCCTTTTCCTATTTTATATTGCTTTTTTAAAATCTTTTGTAATTTTTTTTTTTTTTTCGAAAGTGGGGCAGAAGGAGAGGGAGAGAGAGAGAGAGAGAATCTGAATCAGGCTCTACACTCAGTGTAGAGCCTGAAGTGGGACTATCTCACAACCCTGAGACCATGACCTGAGCTGAAACCAAGAATCAGACAGTTAACCAAATGAAGCAGCCAGGTGCCCCTCAATCTTTTTTTTTTTTACTCTTATGACAGTTTAGAAGCTATTAATTACAAATAAATAAATAATATATATATATATATAATATATTCTATAGTATATGTGCACACACAAATACATATATTTTATTATTGTTTGGAATTATACATTTTTAAAAACAAAAATGCCTATTTTATACTCAGTGACACTTATCAATAGTTTCTGAATTTGCTGTTTTGTGAATAACTTCAGAATGTATCCTTTTCCTTCTCTCTAGGTGCATTTTGAAGTACAATTCTTCAGTAACTTTTCAGTGAACAAAATCTATAAGCTATATAATCTTATTGCCTATATATGACTGAAAATGTCTTTTTCACACACAATTCTGAAGACAGTTAGCTGGGTAGAAATACTGGGTTGACTGTTTTATTCTTGTATGCCTTTACGGTATTACCTCTTCAACTTCAGTTATTTTTTTAATCTCAATGAGAAATAAATTGTTAGTTTAATTATTGTTTCTTTGTAAGTTTCTTGGTCAGCTTTCTGTTTCAGTATGATTACATAATGAAAGAACTATAAAATCTCAGTGACTTCACACAGTCTTCATTTATTCATACTCACAGATGAATATATTGACAGCAATTGTCCTGATGGACAAGTTTGTATGGACAGGTTTGCATGGACCCAATTGGGCTCCAGGATTTCAGTTATGTTTATGTCTGCTTCGCCTGTCTTAATCTCAGAACCCAGGCTGAAGAAAGAGCTTAACTGGGACATGCCCTTCATAAGTTCAGACTAAAGAGAGCTTATACAAGAGAGTTTATACATTGCTAGTTCTACCCATATTCCATTGGCCAAGTGCATAGTCAAGGGGCCAGGGGAGTATACCATCCACCCTGTCAGGGGAAGGGAGGAAAGATTTGTAAGCAAGTAATACAACCTGCCACAACAGGTAAACTATCTTCCTTCTTGGACCCTTGAATATTTCTTCCTTATCCCTGATCTAACACAATCACTAGGTGTCCTTTATTCAAACTATTCATCAGCTGGTGTGAACCTTTTAATTTAGAACTCACATCTGTCTTCAAAATTCTAGAAAATTGTATGCATTATCTCTTTCAATCTTGTTTATAGGCCATCCTTTATTTATTAACTTCTGGAATTTCTTGTAAACATCTGTGAACCTTTTCACTCTACTTGCCATGTGTCTTAGCTTCTCTTTTCTGTTTTGAAGTTATTTCTTTGTTCACATAACTACATTCTGGATAAAGGGCTGGGTTGTCTATCTAGTCTCACTTTGTGCTCAGTTTGGAGTTGTCTATTGACTTTTTTCAATTAGCAAAGATATCATTTTTAGTACTTCCAATTGGTTTCTTTTGGTCACTGTTGTTTTATTTCTGCCTGTTTTTAGTGGGGTTTTCACCATCCCTTGTTTGATTTACTATTTCCCTTCATTCTGAAGCTTATCTGCATCTTCTCCCATTCTTATCTTCCCTCCATGTCAGTAAAAGAGAAATCTCTTCTTTCAGCTGAGTCTAATTTATTTTTTAACTGTCCCTAGACCTCATTTTCTTCTGTTTCCTTGGGGCCTTCTGTGTATTTTTTTTTTCTTTCCTTTTACTTGTTTCTAACCTGTGTTTCTACTGTGTCCTAGCCTCTAGCCTTTAACTATGTTTAAGTCTAGCTGATCTTAAAAAGCAAACAAATTTTATCTTCCTCTAGATTTTATCCTCCTTTTCCTCTTCATGGTTAATATCACTGGAAAACAGCATCTTCTCTTAGCCTTCAGTTAACCCAGTCATGCTTTGTAAAAATTAGAAAAAGTTGCCTGTTCCTTAGGATGTACACTACCTTGTGCCAGGGCATATGACTCCAAGTGGACTCCAGGTCATGTGCTTAGTGCACAACTACCTGGCCTGTGAGTTCTCATGCAAGACACTCCCCGGGTAACAATACTCAATGATCCCTCACAACCCAGTCAATCCTCAAATTCTTAAAATCTGTCTATACTAAATATTGAAAGCACCACCCAAGGATCACCCATGACCACAGGGATGCTAAATCTCAGTAACTCTTTTCATTCTTCTATTGCCCACTCTCTTTGCAGAATTTGATGCCAGTGACGACTTTCTCTCACTTACATCTGAAATCCTCCTACCTCTTTGTTTTTAGGACTCTGCTCTTCTAGATTTAAATCTAACTTTACCTGCAGTCTCCATTTCCTCTGTCTTCTCCTTAAATGTTAATTTTTCCCAGTTCTATTTTTTTTAGCTCATCTTCTATACACTTTCCAGTTTATCTCAACCACTTTCACAGCTTCAACTAAGACCTGATAAATCTCAGATCTTCATCTTTCACCCACATCTGAACTAAGCCCTCAACTACTCAAGGTATGTCTGATTTTGCATTAGCCACAGGTTATTTACACTAGATGTGTCAAAATAACCTCACTGTTTTCCATGTAAAATCTCATCCTCTTCTGAATTCCATGTGCACCACTCTACACCTGGTTGTCAAAGCCAGAAACCTAGACTCTAGCCCCTCAGTCTTCACATTCTCAAATCACTGAGTCATGCATACTAGTCTACCTCTTAAATGGTCCTTGACTCTGCCCCCTCTTCTCCATCCCTGTGGCCACTGCCAGACTCAGGCCTCATTCTAGATTACAACGAACCCTCACAGCCAGGCTTCCCATTAGCACTCTCACCTGTTTCCAGCGCAATCTCTATACTGCTGCCAGAGAGCGCTTTCCACTGTGATAATGTGAACAAGTATTCTACCGATTAAACTCCTCCGTTA
The DNA here is from genome assembly GCA_003697995.1 of Taxidea taxus jeffersonii. Classification (NCBI taxonomy): domain Eukaryota; kingdom Metazoa; phylum Chordata; class Mammalia; order Carnivora; family Mustelidae; genus Taxidea; species Taxidea taxus. Next base: position 38,298 of record ML108220.1, on the reverse strand, counting down.
ATTCTTCAAAGCAGTAAAATCTAAAAACCTTTACATGAATATGAAGTCTCTCATAGCTGATCTCTCCGCAAACCTTTCCTTGCAGTATTCTCCATGTTTGCACTCACTCTTCCAGTATCCTGGTGTACTTGTAGGGATATAGCCCTTCTAATTTACCATACGCTGGTCCCAAAACTCCACTTGCTCTGGCTGATGACCACCTATCTTAAGGGAATGCCTCTTTAACGCCTTCTTATGATCTATCAGAACAACCAATACCTGGAAGCAAACAGCTTAAATCTACTACAATACACACAACAGCATATTATAACCATATTTACACATCCTGCTCCCTCAAGTCTATTATCGTGAGCTCTTAGTCACTTTTTCTTATGTCAAAAGCTTGGCATATAATATCTGTCATAGTAATTGCTTATTAATGTGAATAAATTAATAGGTAATTATAACAATGCAATACAACATGATGTGAAAATTCTTTATATCTATGAGCTATACAAGGAATTTATTATCATGTGAAATAAGTAATCTTTTTAAGATGAAAGATGTGGAAGCTAAAGGGGTCATTATGGTGCTGAATATAAACACAGAGTCTGAAAGAGGTGAGAATTACCAGAGTTATGAACATTTAAAACAAAGTTCTTGTATTTTCCCCACTGTCACACCACAGTGTTCCTAAAAGCATCAGAAACACTTTCCTCAAGTCTCACATTTTTTTAAAGTGCCTTGTGCATTAAGGCAACAACTCCTAAGAGACTTTTTCTGGCAGGTGAAAGAAATGTGAGTGATGACTTTGATGATACAGTAACTACAGTGAGAATTTTATTGAATTCTTCTTTTAAAACTGACACACATTTACAAACAGTGGAGTCAAATCGACCTGTGTTTCTTTTTCTTTTTCATCAAGAAGGGAGATTTCTAGTTACTTTCCAGAAAAGAAATAGGTCCAAATGTGTCCTCTTTGGAGGGAAAAAAATATGCATCTTCTTCTCAATTAGATGATCAGTTGTGTACTGAAATCACCCAGACTTCATTAATCATTGTTCTAAGAGCACTTGATGCTTTGTAATACTATTACTAGAAGATGATGCTTAAAATTAATTATTTTCGAATGTATTTCTCCTGTGCTTCTGCTTTCGGCTGGAAGGAAGAGCAGAAACCTGAAGAGTGTCTGCAACCTCCACATCCTTTATAAAAGGGCCAAGAGGAAGAAGTGTGGAGAAAGTTCATCTATTCAAGTAGCATTTTATGTTGAATATGTGATTTTTCTTTCACAGGCCAAAAAGATCACTACACCAGATTTGTAAATTAATACAAATAAAAATTAAAATACCATTAAACACTTTTGTATGGCAAGATACATTTTTTGAGATATTAATAGTTTTTTTGTTTTTGAAATATTGGCTTTTAGAGTTTTTCCTGCTCTCCATTCAAGTAGCCTATTCAGTGTGTCCATTATCTTAAATGAATGTGACAGGGTAAAAAGGTGAAAAAAGGAGAAACTTCTGGAGTTTATTTCCAAAATCCTAAGGCCTTAGGGATATGGAGAAAACTTAGGACACAGACAAATGTGGGTTGGAAACATCTGGTATGATAGAAGGAATTCTCTTCCCACCATAAAGGAATATGGTAAAAACAGAGCTATTAGTAGGTAGTGCAGAGAAAGAAGTCTGGCAGGAGATAGGGACCGAGAGATGAGAGATATTGCTGCAGAGGGCCTTATTCTCAGATCTTCAACAACATGGGAACATGGGAATTGAATATCCATAGGGCTGAATGGTTATATGTCCACCCTTGCTTGTCCTCTATGCATTAAGGCCAACAAGGCTAAGGACTATACTTTCCAATTCCCTGCTGCTGTTTAGTAGAGAGTTCTCTCCTCTGCTATCACTTCCCTTAGCATGTGCCCAGCATGAATGATGTTGTCCATAACCTGAAAATTTCCTTGAGGAACCTCTTTTACTCCCATTCTAGGACATCCATAAGCCAGAAAGCATGTTTCCCTGCACTGCAAGCAAGGAGGTGGGAACTGAGAAAATGTAAAGACCCTGCACTTATACTGGTAGGAGTTAGGATGAAGAAGTAGGTGGTGTCCAATGGAACCAGTTCCTAGGAACAGAAGTTTTCAAAGTCTGGGGTAAAGAGAAGGAGTTCTTCTCTTACTCAAGATACATTTCTAAAACATGTTGCCCATGTATGCAATTTACACTGATGTTTCTTTATAGACATTTCATATAGCTATTAAAAGAACTTGGTAAGTCTTATGGTATAGTATTTTTTTTCTAAATATGATATTCTCTTTGTTTATACAGAAGTAATTGCATTCTGGGCACCCACAAACTTAATTGTTTGGCTGACACTGTGTTTTTATTAGAATTAGTTGCCAAAATTTACATACTGGAGATTTCAAATGAGAACCAAAATTTCTGACTACTCATGTAAACCTGGATGATTTTACAACATTGAGACCATTTTCGGATGGCAGCAATTGACTGGAGCTGAGTAGATGTTGGTGCATTAAGACAAGGCAAGTGCTCTTCAGACACTGTGCCCACAACCATTTTATTCATTTCCTCTTTCCTATCTGGAAACTTGAAGCATTTGAGTCTAGGAATGTTTACGTGAGGAAGTTTAATATCCCTTCCAAAAATTATCTAGCCTTTCAATTTCAAGATGAAATATGGTACATTAATAAATACTTGCTACACACACACACAAAGATGCTTAAATATAAATGCAAATTATACATATAATCATGAATCAAATCATCCTCAAGTCTGAATTATTAAAAATGAGACATGTTTCCTATATTGAAAGCCCTCTAAGATTTAAAATACATGGAATGCCTGGGAAGAGTGGACAGCATATGTGTGGCTGGAATATAAAGAGTGAATCAAATAAAACACTTTGCAAAGAGATTCTGAAAGAATAACCAGTATTCATTTCCCTTAGGAAAATTAGTGTCCGTGTAGAGCATAGGGAAAGTTCTGCATTACAGAATAAGGACAAAAGTCCATCTTTGGATTAGTATACCTGTGACAGTTTGTTGACTCTTCATTTAAAAATGCAGCTCTTGATTTATGAAATTTTCCAAGGGGACAGTTAAAAAGAGTATTTCCTGAAAGAAGGTTTCCTTGCTGAATTAATAAGAATTCTTGTCTTTTGAGCAATAATACTTTATAGATACCACTACTCTATCACGTCTTAAATAAATGTAAAAGAGAACTCAGGACATCCTTTTGGCCTATATAATTCAGAATTTATGGAATCACATAAATATACTCAGAAATGCAATGATAAGCTTGACGATCTTCTGTCTTCATCATACATTTGCAATACATTATAAAGACTTACAGCTGACATACAGCAAGTAAAATGTGTTGGCATAGTACGTTTAATTGGTATAGCTTTAAAATACTGTAAACACCTGATGAATGGCAAAATGTCAGATTTCTCTCTTTGCTGTTTTACTAAAATTCTTTGACTTTAAAGAGAACATGAAATGTCAAGGCATCAGAAAAGTTTTTTTTCAAGGTCTTTTATATTTTAAATTTGATTTTTTCTATTAGTCAATATACTCAATCAAAAGCTTTCATCACTCCAAAATTGTTTTTTTTATTTTTTTCAAGGAGATGAACCATTGAGGCATTGTCTTTCTTAAGATGCCTCTTGTTTTATCTCTCACTGACAGCTGTTTATGTTGAAGTTATTAAGATTTCCAAAGTGCTTAATAAATGTTGACAAAATCCAAAGATTATAAAGGTTTACACTTATATGATGCAACCTCAATCTGCTAAAACCAAAAAAAAATATTTTATAAAGATCCATTAGCTACTTGGACATGATTTTTTATTTTTCAGAATGCCTATTTGGCTTTTGGGACAGAAATTTTAAATGCAGGAGAAAAATATGTCTTGGAAAATGAAAAAAAAAACAGGCATGTGTAATATGATGGAAATGTTCTATAGTGCTTTGAGGGAAGTCCATTCAATTTCATTGACATTCATAAATGATGACTAATGCATTCAAATAGAATGAGTAATTTACCAAATTACGGACATTTGGATGGGCTCAGAATGAAGATCTTGTTTGTTTGGATATGTCCTGAAGTGAATCTCAATGAGGTTTACTTCATTATGCCTGACTCTACAAATGAGCTTCAGTCACAATCTGAACAAAAGCCCTGACATGTAAATAAATGTGCGAAGGATGGCAAGCTACATTACTCTTTTTGTCCCCAGCCCACTCAGGAACAGTCAACCCCATCAAAAATATCAGTCACAAATAGATGGCACCATTATTACCACAAGTGCCATAAAAGCCTTCTCTTAGCATGATATTGCTGTCACATCCTCCCTCCTCTTAACCATAAGAGCAAGACACATATACTACAAATTCCCTCTTCTAGCAACTATAGGCCATCCTGAAATAAATGGTCCCTAGTAGTACTCCTTCCATACTTGCATACTAGTGTATTTTATTTCATTCTTATTTCTAGTTCATTTCTATCTGTATTTCTAACATTTCTATTTCATTTCTATCTAGTATTTGTATTTTGTTCCTATATGATTAGTACTTCCAACAGTACACCTCAAGAAGAGATTCTGAACCTTGAAGTGCTTCCTTTGAAGGGTTTCCACCTTCAGGTATAAGCCAGAGATGAAGAGCAGCAGCAAACCCAGGCTCTAGTGATAGGAAGATACACATCACTATATGTTCTAAGGATGGTGCCCAAATTTCCTACACATTTTGGATGTTTCTGTAAAGATGTGAAATTCCAGGTGAAAAAATAAAATCATTCCTTCACAGAATTGTTTCATCTATATCCCAAAATAAATTAGACAGTATATGATTAGCACAACAAATTCTGGACATTTGGTAAATTCTACTGAGAAACTAAAAAATAACCTTTGCCTCTGATAAGCTGAATTGAATTGGTAACACTCCTTTTTTTAATAGGTCATTACTTCACTACTTCAATTTTAGCACAAATATCCACCTAACTGGATTTTGTTTATCACTGGAAATCTTACTAATGCCATGTTCAAAGCAGCTCTATAATTGCCTATTTGTTCTTCTAGAAGTCATGATCTTGTCAGTTGTTTGCCTATTCATTCTGATACTTCATTCAAACACATACAGAATATCCAATATATGATAGACATAGCAGGCAGACATGCTACGAATAAGTAGTGCACAGGATGGAAATGGTTTCTGAGTCCATAGAGGTTACAGTTTTGTGAAAAGAAATACTTTGGCCAAATGACTGTGGAGTATTCTGTGCTAGAAAGTAGTATCATAGAATTCTATGGAAGATTACACAGAGGAACGTAACCTAGTCTTAGGGAATTAACATTGTTTCTCTCAGAAGTGATATTTAAGTTGAGACCTGAAAGATGAACACGCTGACTAGGTGGGTAAGTAGCATGAGCAGGTAGGAACATTTCACGTGGAAGGAACAGTATATCCAAAAGTTTCAAGAATAAGGAAGTTAATAGCATCTTTCTCAAAGAACTACACAAAACCCAATGTGGCTAAAATAGAGTGAAGGGCAGAGAGTCGCCAAGGATGAGGTAGGAGAGGCAAGCATGAGCCAGATCACTCTGAGCCTTAGAAATGACATTAGAGTTTATGTACTTTATCCTAGAGATGACAGTCATTGGAGGGTGTATTGGTTTGCTAGGGCTGCCACAACACAGGGCCACAGACTGGGAGGCCTAACCAAGACATTGATTTTCTCACACTTGAGCAGGCTGGAAGTAAGTCCAGAGGTGTTTGCGGAGACCTCCATCCTTGGCTTTCCTCAAGTGGTCTTTCCTTTATATCAGTACGTGTTCTTCTGCTTTTCTTTTTATTATTCTCCACTTTTTAAGGGACACCAGTCATATTGATTCACAGGCTACCATAATGCCACCATAAGTTAAAATAAACTTAAGTGCCACTTTAAAACTCTGTCTCCAAATATAGTCACATTCTGAGGTACCAGGATTGAGGGTTTCAACACATGAATTTTATGAGAGAGACTCAATTCTACTCACAACAAAAGGTTTAGCACACGACAGTTGACATGGCCCCAGTGGGGCTTTACATGTTCATTGTAGCTGCAATTTGGATGGAGTAGAGGGGCAAGAAAAGACCAGGTGCCATGGAGGACCCCTCCACTGAAATCCACCAGAGAGATTTGCTGGGCAGAGCACAGCTTTCCTTTCTGAGGACTGTGACTATGGCGAGCATATCCAGGAAAGGTAACTGGGAGAAGGGACACTTCCTACTTTGTGACAGGAGGGGAGAAGAAGAGGAAAGGGGGCAATTGAGGTGGATTCCTAGATATGCTGGCAGGAAGTTGAGGTGGTTTGCTTTCATGGTTTCTATTTAAATTTTCTGTGAAGTAAGACATCTGCTAAGAACAAGAAGAAAGCAAATTGCAGATGTGAGTTGAGTGGAAAATGTTTTAAATTGCCATTGCAGAGAGTGGGGAAGCAAGCTAACAAAAAAATCTCATTAGAATTTCTATGAAGTGTTAAAAGCCCCCATTAAGATGGGTGACCATGGATTTCAAATGGCACAAATCTCTCCCAGTTTTATTGTTGTTTTTTCTCTCTGTACTTGACTGTGTGGGCACAGATGTGGAGGTGTAGAGTTGGATTCTTCCAGCATTGGGGTTTCTCAGGCCAGAGAATTTGTTCCCTGGGATTGTTTGAGGAGTTCTGGGCCACAACTGTTCCAACTAAACCCCTGGGAATTTTCCAGGTGCTTGGAATATGAAGTTATAATTTAGCAGAAGGGGATGGGGTTGTAGGTGTTTGCTTACAGTGCTGTTGAAATGAAAACCTCCTGGAAGCTTTTTATTTTGTGGCTCAACTCTGGGAATTGTCTCCCTGTTCATCTTGAAGCACACACTATAAGCCATAGCTCCACATTTCTGGATTAGATGGATACGCCGAATCTTTTTATATTTTTATGTTGCAGCTATTTAAAATATCTGCTTGACTGAACATTTCTCTGTATGGGAAACATGCTTAGAATTTAATGAAATAAGTATTATGTTCATGCCACATAGCATATAATAAAACACAAGATATGATGAAGGGCTTCTGCTTTGACACTCTCTCCCCATTCTACCTGCTAAAGTTCCACTGGGCTTTTGCATTATTCTGACTGTCTTGGAAACTGAAAATAAAAATCATCTCTCCTCTGAAAAGTTATGATAATTTCTAGGAGCTTGAATGCAGAAGGGAAGCTGCCTCAGAATGACCAGGAATTTAATGCTTCGCTTCCATCAGCCCATGTGTCATGAGAATCTTTTCATTCCAAACTGTTCCGTTGCCTTTCTGCCACACACACACACACACACACACACACACACACACACGCATGCAAGCACACAAATATCTGTCATAGTATCAAGCTCTGGAGCTCAGATTTCACATGTCTCAAAGGAAAGGAATTTTAGGTTATAAATTCCACAACGCAAATTGTTTTTACATATGCTACTACTTACTGTGTTTTGTAGCAGGATATGGGCTCTTGGTGTGAAATAATAATAGTGACAAGGGATTTGCCAATGAAAAGAAGCTGTATTCTGTAAAATATTCTCCAAGCAAAGTATCACTCTAAGATAATGCCTAGACATGTCAGAGCACAGTATGCTTCTCTGAAACTTTCAGTTGAGGCAAACATTAAATTTTCTGAACAACTGTATAATATAACCTTACTTAGAAATATACGCTATTCTTCTATTGTTTAGGTTGTGATTGCAAACAGGAAAGATTAGATGCTACCAGCTGCTGAAAGGGTAAAAACACTCTTGACTTTAGTTGCTCTTAGTAATTAGAGACTTGAACTAGTAAGGAAGGAAGAAGCAAAAATAACAGAACATGTCTCGTTGGTATTTTTATTAGATGGTATCCTCAGAGAATCACTTATTATGTGGCATTCCAAAGATAATGAATAGGACCCCCCAAGTTAAAGACCAAACTGAGCCAGAATTATGACAGCTGGCCCCCTTGCAGTGATGGTAACCAAACTGCTATTTCCAGTGCTTTCTTTAATTTAGACATTTGTTGTTTCTAGTGCATTTCTAGTTTCAGGTCGTTGAAATTCATATGTATATAGAAATATGTCAATTCTATAATTCTTTTCACACTGCACAGAATTGCTGAAAGAGAAAAAGGGGAGAAATATTATCCATTTAGTAGTTAAGAATATCTATCACAGGCTCACATGATCTTCTAATTGAGAGGACATCCTCCCTTATAGACCTCACCATCAGAAACCTCACGACTTCCTTATGACTATAGAAGGAAACGCTGTATGTTTTGTAGAAGAAGAATGAATTTACCTAAAAAGATAAAATAGCCATAATCTTCTTAAATTGGGGCAAAGTTTTGCCTTAGCTCTTTTATGGCTGTGTGTCTTTTTCACTATAGAAACAATTCAGATGCTGTATGTTTTAAACATGTTCTATGACAGTCAAGGGTATTATTTTATTTGTGAAATTTAATGGCCTCAAAGAGGCAAGCAAAGAAACAAGAGATATAGCTCCACACAGCTATTTCACCAAAATTAAATGACTATTAAAAACAAAAACAAAAACATGTGGCAAACAGACATACGAGTTTGTTCTAAATTGGAAGCATTATACCTTCCAATGCTCAGTTAAAGGCCAGAATTACTTCCTTCTGCCTGAGGTCTAAGAAAATCATATTGAAGAGGTGCACAGGCTGTTTGCTATAACATTATTTCAATTTCATGGGCTTGTACAGTCTTCAGCTGTGATACCATGAAATTACTTTTAGATTTTCCAATATAATATTTTCTTTTCTTTCCTGTTCCTTTCCTACATGGGAGTTTGTAACTAAGCATATCTAAAGAACAGTGAACATCTTTGCCATCTCATGGTGCTATACCTTTGCCTTTCTGGTCAATTTCAATGAATTCAGTTTCTGTTTTTTGTCAAAATATCAGGAACTAAGGTTCCTCAAAGTATGTATTAATCTATCTCCTATTAGCCCAGATAGCATGTTCTTTCTATGGAATTCCCTCCAACCTGCAACCACTTGTACCCTCTAGCCAGGATTGACCTTGTGGTCAATGTGGAAGTGGGGTGTTGACACTTTCCCCATGACCTAAGCTTCTCTGTAATGTCCTAGTTTGCTCTGACTGAAATTACCAACACAATGGTCTATAGGTCAACACTCAGAATGGACAGTCTCTTTCCACATTTTTTCATGTCTTTTTGGTGTCATCTTCTCCTCTTCTCTCTCAATCCCCTCCTGTCAAAACTTACTCTCAGGAAAGGGTGTGCAGAACCTTCACATGAATCTGTAAATATCTTGACATGATTGATTCTGATCCTAGGGATAATTGAACTTTAACAGCAAACACACACTCTTAAAGTAAGGAATTGTATTTCTATTTGCAGAATTGCAGGATTGGAAAAATATTTAGAATCACTAATTTGGGGGATACCACAGAGATCACCCCATGCTGTCAGTCACCAATCTGGCCTTCATGTTCTCATTCTATAGACACTGCATGCCTACAAGATATCAGAAGGTATTTGTAATCTAGTAGAGGAAGAGAGACTCCAAACAAGGAAGCCATACTAAGTGTTACAGGAGGACACATGGAAAAATAAGTAAATTTAACTTAGGGTAACAATAAAATCTTCAGGGAAGAGATGATGCTCTAAGTCTAAAGGGTGTACAGAAATTTTCTAAGTAAACAAAAGAGTGAAAAGCTTTCTGGCACCTAGGAATTATTGTGAGCCAAATACCTAAAATAAGATGAACTGAGAAAATATGAACTACTCAGACAAGCTAAAGAATGGAAGTGAAGCTTGACTCCAAAATAAATGAAGCTAGAGAGAAATCAGGGTCAGATCCCTGAAGCTTTGTGTGCTTTGCTAGTGTGGACCTTATTCTATGTGTCCATACTTCCCAAAGTATGATCTGTGTGCTATTAGTGGAACATGAGCTGATTTTAGGTGTTTTTTGATATTTTGCTTATTTGGGGGAAAATGTAGACTGATGATTCACAGACTTACAGCCCTAAAGCAAATAATACATTACATGTTAAAAAACAAAAACAAAAAATAAAATAATAAAATAAAATAAAATAAATGAGATTCTTCTTTGAAGACCATAGGATATTGCTTTTACACTGGCAGAAGTAACACAAAATATCCTGTAATAATATTACTGCTGCTAAAAAATGTATTAAGTATTTATGACATAAATAAAAAGATGTTAAATAAATAATGCTATAAGTGATACACAGACATGGCAAAAATCATAAAAGTGATACAAATATTTTCAGTAGGAGAAAAATTAAAGCAATTTAAAAGAAGTTGTTGTGGTGGTCTGCTAGGAGGAAAACCATCATCAGGAGTTTCCGTGAAAGTCATCGCATGCTTACCATCAGTGTGCTATCAGTCCCATTCTGAGTTTCTAAGGACAGGCCACTTTCCTCAATCTACTTCCTACCTCATGAAAACACTAGGTTCATCAGGCCTGCCTACATGCACCTGAGAGGATCTTGCATGGACTTGAGTCAGCAGTCCTGGGAACAGCAGCCTCTGGGACTGGGTTCACCTGGACCAGTATTGCTCATGGTTTTGGTGGCATGGGCATACAGAGACAAGCAGGGCCCTCAGTCAATGATTGAGACAGTCACTGGGGTGTGCATCACCTGGAGGAGGCTGTGATATTCAACAGAGTTTGCAGAGGAGGAGTCTGTGTGTTCTGAACCATTCAGGGAGGAGCAGACTATGGCTTCTCTCTAAGACAGAGGTCTGCGTGAGGAAAGTTTACTTTGCTCTGACCCTCCAAAAAGGTAAAAAAGTCACCAGAGAACAAAAGCTCCAGAGAATAAAAGCCCCAAAACCAGTTTCCCCGGAGCCCAGTCTCTTGGTAGGGGACAGGGCAAGTCCACCCAGCAGGACTGATGGAAAAACAATGCAGCAGACCACCCCACCACCCCACCCAGGAGACAAGCTGGAAGAACAAGGGGAGGACAAGAACCACAGGGTCCCCATAAAGTTGTAAAACTCCAACACCAGGGGAAAACAGTATATTAAGCTCCTGGTATTGCCTCACAGACTGTATATTCCTTAGATACAATCTTTCTCTCTCTCTTTTTTAAAATATTTCTCATGATTCCTATTCTTTTATTTTTTTTCACCTACTTACCACTTCAACTAGATGTTTAAAACAACATATTCCATACTAACTTTTTAACTTGAACTCTTTCATACATACACTTTTTTCTTTTTCTTTTTTTATATATGTAGATATAAGTTTCAATGTACTCCTTTTTTCCTTATTCAATACTACCTCTCTCTCTCTCTCTCTCTCTCTCTATATATATATATATATATACCATTTTTAATTCCCCTGTATCTCTGGAAAGTTGAGTTCTCTAACAAAAATAACAAGATACACTTGGGAAGAACTGAAATATCCTTCCTTGCCCACATCAAAGGGTTATAACCCCCTTCCTGTCACCCCCACCCTTTATTTTTGTTTTTGTTTGTTTGTTTGTTTTTTCTTTTTCTTTTGTCTGTATTTTTGTTTGTTTGTTTTTGTTTTTTGTACTTTATAAATCTTATTCTTGGGGCTCATTTGGCCTGTTTTGTCTTTTTTTTTTCCTTCTTCTTCTTTTTGGCAGTGATTTCTGATTGCTCCAAAACTTCCCAGGGTGTACCTTGCTTGGATAGTGGTTTATATTTTCAGCTATACATCCCCTGAACCACAACTCAACAGAATGACAAGGAGGAGGAATTCCCAACAAAGAAAAGACCCAGAGACAATGGCCTCTCCAGTAGATCTAATGGCTATGGATCTAAGCAAGATGTCAGAAATAGACTTCAGTTATGAAGACAATAGTTAGGGTAGAGAAAACTATTAATGGCAACTTAGATTCCTTAAGGGCATATGTGAAAGCAGATCTGACAGAACTTAAAAATGAACTTAAAAATGCTGTCAATGAGATACAATATAATCTAGATACTCTAATATGGTAAATGAGGTGGAAGAATGAATTATTGATCTTGAAGACAAACTGATAGAAAAGAAGGAGCAAGAGGAGGCCTGGAACAAACAGCTTAAAATCCATAAAAACAGAATTAGAGAAATAAATGATGCCATGAAATGTTCCAATATCAGAATTATTGGGATCCCTGAGGGGATGGGTAGAGAGAGGACTAGAAGATATAGTTGACAAAATCATAGCCAAGAACTTCCCTAATCTGGTGAATAAAACAAGTAATCGTGTCCTTGAGACAGAGCAGACACCCCCCAAGATCAAGGAGGCCAGATCAACCCCCAGGTATGTAATAGTAAAACTCGCAAATCTTAGAGCCAAGAAAACCATTGTAAGGGCAGTTAGGGGGAAGAGATTCCTTATATACAGAGGGAGGAACAACACAATAACATCAGACCAGTCCACAGAGACCTGGCAAGCCACAAAGGGCTGGCAAGGTATATTCAGAGTACTAAATGAGAAGAAAATGCAGCCTAGAATTCTTTATTTGGTAAGGCTGTCGTTTAGAATAGATGGAGAGATAAGAAGCTTCCAGAACCAGCAGAGACTGAAAGAATATGTGACCACTAAGCCAGCCTTGCAAGAAATATTCTGGGGGGTTCTACAAAAGGAGAGAGACCCCAAAAGTGGTATAGAACAGAGATATGTAGAGATGATCCATAGAAATAAGGACTTCACAGACAACATGATGGCAATAAAATCTTATCTGTCAATAACCACTCTCAATGTGAATAGCTTAAAAGCTCCCATAAAATGGCACAGGGTTGCAGATTGGATAAAAAGACAGGACCTATCCATATACTGTCTATGAGAGACTCATTTTGAACCTAAATATACATCCAGACTGAGAGTGAAGGGATGGAGAACTATCTTTCATGCCAACATCTCAAAAGAAAGCTGGGGTAGTGATTCCCATATCAGACAAATTAGATTTTAAGCAAAAGACTGTAGTTAGAGATACAGAAGGAGACTATATCATTCTTAAAGGGTCTATACGACAAGAAGATCTAGCATTTGTAAATATCTATGCCCCCAACATGGGAGCAGCCAACTACATAACTACATAAGCCAACTGTTACCAAAATAAAGAGACATTTTGATAGTAATATGTTACTTGCAGGAGACCTTAACACTCCACCCTCAGCAATAGACAAGTCAACTAAGCAGAAAATCAACGAAGAAACAAGAGTTTTGAATGACACAGTGGACCAGATGGACCTCATAGATATATACAGAACATTCCACCCTAAAACAACAGAACACTCACTCTTCTCAAGCGTGTATGGAACTTTCTTCAGAACAGACCACATATGGGGTCACAAATGAGGTCTCAACTGGTATCAAAAGACTGAGATTATTCTGCATATTCTCAGACCCAATGCAGTGAAACTGGAACTCAGTCACAAGAAAAGGTTTGGAAGAAATTCAAAATTTGGAAGCCAAAGACCATCCTGTTCAAAAATGTTTGGGTCAACCAGAAAATCAAAGAAGAACTAATTAATTCATGGAAACCAATGAGAACAAAGACACATCAATCCAAAGCCTATGGGATATGGCAAAGGCTATCCTAAGGGAGAAATACATAGCCATGCAGGCCTCACACACACACACACACAAAAATCCAGAATACACAAACTATCTTTACACCTTAAAGATCTGGAGAATCAACAACAAATTAAACCTAACCCACACATGAGAAGAAAAATAATTGAGATTAGAGCAGAGATCAGTGACTTGGAAACCAGAAAAACACTATAACACATTAATGAAACTAGAAACTGGTTCTTTGAAAGAATTAATAAGATCAATAAACCACTGGCCAAACTTATCCAAAAGAAAAGAGAAAGGACCCAAATTAATAAAATTATGAATAAAAGGAGAAAGATCATGACTAACACCAAGGAAATAGAAACAATCATCAGAAATTATTATCAACAGCTATATGCCAATAAGTTAAGCAACCTAGAAGAAATGGATGCATTTCTGGAAACCTATAAACTTCCAAGACTGAAACATGAAGAAATTGACAACCTGAATAGACCAATAACCAGTAACGAGATTGAAGCAATAATCAAAAACCTCCCAAAAAACAAGAGTCCAGGGCCTGATGGATTCCCTGGGGAATTCTACCAAACATTCAAAGAAGAAATAATACCATTTTTTTGAAGTTGTTTAAAAAAATAGAAACAGAAGGAAAACTTCCAGACTTTTTCTATGAGGCCAGCATTATCTTGATCCCCAACCAGGGAAAAATCTCATCAAAAAGGAGAATTTCAGACCAATATCCCTGATAAATATGGAGGCCAAGATTCTCAACAAGATCCTAGCTAGTAGGATCCAACAGTGTGTTCAAATGATTATCCATCAGGACCAGGTGGGATTTGTCCCTGGGATGCAAGGTGATTCAACATTCTCAAGTCAGCCAAGAGCTGTGATCAAGAAATCAATTGCTTTCTTATATACTAACAACAAAAATATAGAAAGGGAAATTGAAGAATTGATTCCATTTACTATAGCACCAAGAACAATAAGATACCTTGGAATAAACCTAACCAAAGAAGTAAAGGATCTGTACTCGAGGAACTACAAAACACTCATGAAAGAAATTGAAGAAGGCACAAAAAGATGGAAAAGCATTCCATGCTCATGGATTGGAAGAGTAAACATTGATAAATGTCTATACTGCCCCAAGCAATCTATACTTTCAATGCCATCCTGATCAAAATTCCACCAGCATTTTTCAAAGAGCTGGAATAAACAATCCTAAAATCTGTATGGAACCAGAAGAGACCCCGAATTGCTAAGAAGATGTTGAAAAAGAAAAGCAAAACTGGGGACATCACTTTGTCTAATTTCAAGCTTTACTACAAAGCTGTGATCACCAAGACAGCATGGTACTGGTGCAAAAACAGACACATAGACCAGGGGAACAGAGTAGAGAGCCTAGATATGGACCCGCAACTCTATAGTCAACTAATCTTTGACAAAGCAGGAAAAAAATATACAGTGGAAAAAAGACAGTCTCTTCAGTACATGGTGCTGGGAAAATTGGACAGCTATGTGTAGAAGAGTGAAACAACTCTTGTTCTTTTGTAACTCTTGTTACAACTCTTTGTTCAGTATATAATTAATTTTTTTTCCACTGAGCTATGTTTTTTGTTGTGACAGAAGCCAGTCTATGCAGAAAATTAAACTGTCATTTTCCACTTCTACAACTTCCCTTCCAGGTTTTGGCAAGAATATGCACTTAAACCAAACATATCATAAGATACATGACATAGTCATTGTGATCATTATGATCATTGTTTGGAACTGGTATTGATTCAACATCAGTTCTTAGCATAGATCATGAAGACAAATTATGAAACTGGATCAGATACAGCACCATCTAGCTAAGTAGTCACAGAGGCATAAGGGCCTTGAAGGATTTATCTCTATAATAAAACAGAAAACACTTCAGTTTCAGTGCATTAAACATCATTTCATATTGGTATAACAAGTTTTTAGAAGATTCTAGAAGTAGTTACATTTCTAAAATTGTCTTTAAATTCTCATTATTCCAATTGGAGATTATATCAATTTAGGTTTCTGAGAATTAATGGCAGATATTTAAAATTCATTGAATAATTATGTGCATATAAAATGTCAAATCAAAATGTACATTAAAAGTATATCTACATTTATGTTGAAATAAAATATTCTTATCTCACAGTATTAGACTTGTGCATGTATGTGTTGAACATGTAATTTTAAGTAACTAAGCTTTTAAAACTGTAGGAAACTTTTATTATGTACAAAATTTTCAGATAAACAGAACCTAGATATGGAAAGCACTATTTCAGTCATATCTAAAAATTCTGGTCTATTTTAGCAGTCTTATGTTGGTCACATCCAGAATCAAACCCATAGTATCTAGATATTTTCTTCCAAATCTGATGGTAAAATTCAGTCAGATTTGTAACAGTATTTATAGGTCTCAAGTCTATAATATTTTGTGAAAGAAACTCAGTATAGAATTTTATATAACTATTATGGATAAAAATTTATTTAATTTAAGATACAAGACTAGGGGGAAATGTGCATTTTATCCATCTATTTGTACCACTCTATGATCTAATTAATTTTGTCATTTTGATGACATGCAGCTGCCACTCTTCAGCAAGAATCAACCCCTCCCCAGTGTCTTCCAGCTTTCAGGCTCTCCCTACAGCAACTCATCTTTTGTATTCCATCCAGATTTTTTTTTCTTTAACATTAAAATCATTCTTAAGAGATAAACAATAGTTCCCCTGTAAATAAAAACAACAGACATTTACCTGCCTTTACCTTTCCTGACATTTCAGAAGATACAAAACAGGGAAGCTGTTGTTAAGGTTGAAATTCCTTAAGGCACTCTAGTCAACCTAAATTCTCTTCTTGGAAGTTTTCATCCACACTTTAATTACCACTTCAGACCATTTATAAACTTATATTTCCATCCTAGACTTATCCCCTGAACTCTAGACAAGAACATCCAACTACCTCTCTTAAATGACTCCAAGGCACCTTTAAAATGACAATGTCTCAAATTGTACTTAGGTGGTTTTATAATAGATTGCAAATTCTTTAAAATTCTTCCCATTGAAAGGTGTGGTTTCTGTCCCCTTTTTTTGAATCTGTGTGATCTTGTGACTATTTCTACTAATACACTACAGTGGAAGTGAAAGTATGTGATTTCTGAGACTAGAATATAAAAAAGTCTTCAAGTTTTCACCTTATTTGATGAAATGCTTATCAAAAGCTACTGTGTAAGAATTCCAGAAACCATAAGGCTGCCATGATATGAGGAATCCCAAAGTATGTAGAGGACATGTATAGTCATTCTTCTAGACTGCCGGGGCTGAGCCTAAAACATTGAGTCATCTCAGACCCACCTCCTCCACAGAGAAGGTGTTTCAATTCCATCATCAACTTTGGTCAATGTTGTCCTTTAAATATCTTTTGAATCTGTGAACTTCTATCTTCTATCAATAGCATCCTTGAATCTGTGAACTTCTATCTTCTATCAATAGCATCTTTATCTTCTATCAATAGCATCCTAGCATCCCCATTACCTTTATCTTTGGTCTAAATTATGGCAATGGCATTCTTTTTTTTTTTTTTTTTTTTAGTTTTTACCTTAATTCCAGTTAACATACAGGATATATTAGTTTCAAGTGTACAATATAGAATTCAACATTTCCATACAACACCTGGTGCTCATCACAACCAACTCCTTAATCTCCATCACCTATTTAACCCATCTTCCTACCCACCTCCCTTCTGATAACCTTCCGTTTGTTCTCTGTAGTTAACAGTCCAGTTGGTGAGGGTATGTGCTATGGTGAGTGCTGTGAAGTGTAAACCTGGTGATTCACAGACCTGTACCCCTGGAGCTAATAATACATTAAATGTTATAGTTAACAGTCCATTTCTTGGTTTGTCTCTCTCTTATGTTTCCCCTTTTCTCATTTGTTTTGTTTCTTAAATTCCACACATGAATGAAATCATATGGTATTTATCTTTCTCTGGCTGATTTATTTCACTTAGCAAAATACTCTTTAGCTCCATCCATGTCTTGTAAATGGCAAGATTTCATTCTTTTTTATGGCAGTATGATAATCCATTATATAAATACCACTTCGTCTTTATCCATTCATCACTCAGTGGACACTTGGGCTTTTTCCATAATTTGGTGATTATAGATAAAGCTGCTATAAATGTCAGGGTGCATCTATACCTTTGAATCAATACTTTTGTATTTGGTAGGTAAATATCTAGTGTAAATTATGGTGATGACATTCTTATTGGTTAACCTTCTTTTCCTTGCCTCCAGCTCAACCCCAAACCATTTTCCACATTGTTAGCTAAGGGATCTGATTTCAAAACTCAAATCTCCTAATGTCATCCCATGCTTAGCACTCTTCAGCTGTATTCCACTGATTTTGAAAGATAAAATTCTTAATGAAATTTAGAAAGCTCATAGGATCTGGCATGCTATCACTCCCCCATTCTTCACTGTCCAACAGAGTAGCCACCAGTTTCATTTGTAATTACTAAGCATTTTAAATATAACTAGTGTAACTGAGGAACTGAGTTTTTAATGTTATTCAGTTTCAGTTAATTTAAATTTTAAAATAGATACTTGATCCAGTTATTGAAAAAATTAAGTTTGGAACAACTTGGTATGTGCAGTTGTTTTTTTAAACTCTAAACTAAATACAGATCAAGTATTCTTGATAAAAATTTAGCATCTGAATTAAGATGTGCTATTAAATTTAAAATGCACACTGGATTTCAAACACTTAGTACTAGAAAAAGAAGGTAAAAATATCAAATTAATAATTTTTTGTTGTGTATATATTGTAAGGATAATATTTTGGATAAATTAAGTTAAAATATTTTTAATTCCATTAATTTCATCTGCTTCTTTTAACTTTTTTTTTAACTAGAAAATTTACACTACATATCTGGCTCTCATATTTTTATTGGACAGAGTTACTTTAGATCTGTTTCCTCTAGATACTCTAGCTCCCTCTTTGCTCTTGTATTCATGGCACTTCCTCTCCCTCAGGGCCTTTGCATTTGCTGTTCCTATCCCTTTCTAATCTTTTCCCACTTAAATCCTATCGTTTTTAGGCTCAATGTTCAAGCCTCATTTTCTCAATGAAAACATTTCTGACCCCCTTGTCTTGGTTCAATTCTCCTATTATCTGCTTTCACACCACTATGAACCTCACCTTTCTAGCATTTGTCACAGGGGCAATGCTACCATTGTGTACTTATTAAATATCCACCCAACAACCAAACTGTCAGTTCCATGACAGCAGAGACCACATCTGCTTTTGCTCACCATTTTCTCCCTAATGTTTAGCACAGTGTCTGGCATATAGTAACTTTGGCTGCAAAGATTAATAAAACACAAGTCAGGACCCAAGAATGTCAGACTATTGCAAACAGGAGAACTTTGTATTTGGAAAGCAATAAAACAACGCTATGCATATTTTACTGAGTCCAATATGTAGCTGTTAAATTAATAACTAATGAACAAATGATAACGTTGCTTCTCAAAAAAAAAATTTTTTTTTACCATTTTCTACCATGGAAGGAATAAAAACCAAACTCTCTGCCTTATCACAGTGTTTCACCATTTGAGCCCCACAGACCCATAATAGTTTACTTATCAGTGTCCTCCTCCCGGGAAGACATGATGGCGAGCTTCTAAAATCAGGTAAACCCAGGTTTGGTCCTGCTCTTCTCTATGAACCTCCCTAGGAAGTTTTCTCATCTGTTAGAGGAGATCGCAATAGTTACCATGTCAAAGGGCTATTGTGAAGATTAAATGGAATGATGTATAATTTGATGTCTGTTATATAGTATGCTCAATAACTTTTAGCCAATTTAATATTATCTCTAGGCCAAGCACAAGATAGTAATAACCACCTCTATTATATCTTTGTTATATTCCAGTCATTGTCTTAAGTGTATTAAGTTATAATTACCATCAGAAAAAGGAACTGAGGCTCAGAGAGGTTAAGTCACTTGAACAAAACCACACAGAAAGTATATGGAAGGGACAAGACTCACCATTAGACAATTTGATGCCTAAGCCCACCTTTTCACCATGGTATTACCCTACCTGGCATAGGAACTCAGACAATCTTAATTTCCTTTTTGTTTCCATGTACCCCATGCTCCCCTCATTTAAATAGCCATTCCTCCCTGCAACACACATGAGCTTTCACAACTCTATTTTCCTGTTCATTCTGCTAACTCCTTTTATTTAAGTTACCTTCCATTTCTTTTCTCCAATGGACAAATTCTATTCAAGTTCCAAGGCTATCTCACTCATCATCTTTCTCTGCCATCTATCCTTTTTCTGAATGTATAATTTTACCCTATTAGCTAACTAGCACTCCATTTGTTGAATTAGAAAAACTTGCTTTCCATTGCTTTATTGCTATTTATATGCAAAGTTATCTCTCTTGTTCTATCTAATATTTTCAAGGTCCAGAACAGGGTCATACTCATTTTTGTAACTTGTGTATCTTATGTATTTTACATAATGCTAGGAACATAAGTATGTGCTCATTGAATTTATGTTGACATGGAAATTAACAATATGTGATCTGCACAAGCTGCTTCTATTTATACGTATGGATTCACACATATGCATGTTTACAAATGCATATGCACACAGAGGCTCACATGAACACAAACACACATGCCTACACATGCACACAACTATAAAATTGTGCACACAGAAACACACAAGCACACACACAATAGTTTTTGCACTTCAAAAACATATTCACACATATGCACACAAGAATACTCACAAATGTGTGCACATATGAAAATGTGCATACACAGAGCTTAATTCAGTTTTATGTTTTGTTTATGGCTAGGCAAATAAAATATCAAGGGAAGAATGAGTTTAAAAGGTCTTTGTAGAAATTAACTTAACCTTTCTGATTTTGTCTTTTAAAATAATGAAAGTAATGTGTATGTTTAATTTTAATAAGAAATTGAATAGCTAGAAGTCTGGAATTGTGATGCCACCAACTTTGGTTTTCTTTTTCAATATTCCTTTGGCTATTCGAGGTCTTTTCTGGCTCCATATAAATTTTAGAATTATTTGTTTCATTTCTTTGAAAAAATTGGATGGGATTTTGATAGGCATTGCATTAAATGTATAGATAGCTTTAGGTAGCATAGACATTTTCACAATATTTATTCTTCCAATCCATGAGCATGGAACATTTTTCCATTTCTTTGTGTCTTCCTCAATTTCTTTCATGAGTACTTTATAGTTCTCTGAGTATAGATTCTTTGCCTCTTTCGTTAGGTTTATTCCTAGGTATCTTATGGTTTTGGGTGTAATTGTAAATGGGATTGACTCCTTAATTTCTCTTTCTTCTGTCTTGTTGTTGGTGTAAAGAAATGCAACTGATTTCTGTGCATTGATTTTATATCCTGACACTTTACTGAATTCCTGTACAAGCTCTAGCAGTTTTGGAGTGGAGCCTTTTGGGTTTTCCACATATAATATCATATCATCTGCAAAGAGTGATAGTTTGACTTCCTCTTTGCCGATTTGGATGCCTTTCATTTCTTTTTGTTGTCTGATTGCTGAGGCTAGGACTTCTAGTACTATGTTGAATAGCAGTGGTGAAATCTTGCCATTTGCGACGACATGGATGGAACTAGAGGGTATTATCCTTAGCGAAATAAGTCAGTCAGAGAAAGACAACTATCATATGATCTCCCTGATATGAGGAAGTGAAGATGCAACGGGGGTGAGGGTTAAGGGGGTAGGAAAAGAATAAAGGAAACAAGATGGGATCAGGAGGGAGACAAACCAAAAGAGACTCTTAATGACATAAAACAAACTGAGGGGGGTGGAGGAGTGTTGGGAGAAGGTGGTGGGGTTACATTATATGTTTAAATAAAAAAAAAAGAAATTGAATAGCTAGGGGAGTATTTTTGTTACTTTATTTTTCTAATTTTTATTTTAAAAATGTATTTCAGAATAAAGATATCTTTGTATTTGGTATTGAGACATCTCTCTCTCTCTCATAAATACACATAGACACACACTCCTTTAGAAAATGTTTACTTGTGTATCTTTGGTAAAGAACAGAAATATTAAGATAATTCAGACCAATATCATCTTGAAAAGATCACATGAGATCAACGCTTTTATCCAAAATATTTGGCTTCAAGATTTTATGTTCTATTAAGAAATCATAAGCTTCTAGAATAGTTTATTTTATGATTTGTATTTTTAAGGCAGTAAAGCTACCAGTAGAAGATGTTTTAAGGAATTAAACAGATACTTTCACCTTTTAAAGCAAATAAAAAAGTACCACTAAAGCAGGAAAATGATACTGTATTATCATTAAAATTTTAACAAAGCAGAATATAAACAATCATGCATACAACTGCATATTTAAAGATAATTCCAGTCCAGATTGCTGATGGTGTTACTAAATCATGGGAGCTTCTTGTAAGTTAGGATGTGCTAGGAGCTCATGAGGGAATTATAGCCCTATTACATACAGCCAAGTGTACATTACTATTTGTTGGGAGGAGGTGCAGGTGTAATGAACATTTCCTATGGTCTGTACTCCATTAGATAAGGAAATTAAACCCTCAGATCAATAAGGCACTATGAAACCATTATGATGATTGGCCGTTAAAATAGTCCAAAACACTCACTTGTGTCTACAGAGAGAGGAATTATGTTTTCATATCTTTGGGCTTCAGATGTGGCTGCATTCTAAATCTACCTGTTTGTGGATTCCCCCTCTCGGTCACTAGGCAGCAACAACGTGCATTACTCTACCCCGTGCCTGCCACATGAGCCCTTGAAGTGGTAATGTCAAAAGGGCCCAATTTATGTCGATTCAAGAGGCCTCATAATTTGAGATCTTGTAATGGAGTTCTCTTTCTTTTAGCTACATAATTCATGCAAACATCATCCTGATGCCTTTTATAGAGTTGTCAAAATTCATAGGAAGAACCAAATGCATTATATGTTTGCCTCCCATAGATTGCAGCAGGGAGAAGAGTGGCTCAGAGAGATTTCAACTGTGTATAATTACAAGTAGCTCTGCAGCTGAGCAGTTATTGTTATGCTCACAGTGTGTGGAAGAGAATACAGAGCAATATGTCACACAGCATTGTTGTTTAATATATTAAACACATATTCACACACTCCACATGATAGTAGCACTCCCTCATCATCCAACATACAAGGAAATGGCAGCAGCAGTTCCCTGAAGCTCACCTCCCTGTAGCTCCCTCCCTGGCCTGCCTGTCCTCCAAGATGGGAAAAGGAGAGCTGAGGCCCATATTTCTCTTTACTCATATTTGCCATAGCTTTCTATTTGGTCTTAACGGTGACATTTGACTAAGTGGAGCTATAAGTCTGTCAGAAAACAATTAGCCTCTTCTGTGTTTTCATAGTGGACCACACTGAGAAGGGCAGCTCTGAGGCAATCAGCCCACTCCTGTATGAGACCACTCAGAAATTATGTTAGTGCTATACTGATCAAACCACTGCCATTGGAAGATGTATAAGAGCCTGTGTTCAGAAAGCCTGCACTTGGGTCAATGCTCTATTGTCACTGTGTTGAAATTCATTTCTGTACATGGAACCCCACAGATTATGTAGCTGGGCCTAGCTGCAGCCACTGTTCCCTCCCTTTCACTATATATATGAAGGCTGTGTTTTCACACACCTCAAAGCTGACATGCATGCTGACAATCTGGTAGACTAGGGAGAAGGGGAGACCGGGGTAGGTTGTGTGGATTGCCAAAGTAGAAGTTACTTGTCTTACTCTTGCATCTTGACCATGCTAGCACCTCTTCCACACACCATTGCTATATGCCTTGTGACTACTGGGGGGACACTTGAGTTCATTCAGCTTCCCCTCTCCATAAGTCTTTCAATGATCATATAAACTTTGACCATTGTTGAGAAAGATCAATTTTGGACAATGTTCTCAGAGGTACAACTACTTCTCAATCCTCTTTTGCCTCCTCTTCCCTCTGGTCCCAATGTCTGTAATCTCAAGAATATTTAATTTCTCTAAATCTTTGCTTCCCTGTATATAAAAGAGAGATAGCCACATCTAGCTTAGAAATCTTACAATGATCCAAAGAGGATAATGTACTTAAAGGTAATTAACTCAGCATCCAGGATAATAGATCTGCTCTTCCATGATTGTTCTACCTCCTTCCTTCCTTCTCTTATCCTCCCTCTCATACTTTTTTTTTTCTTCCTCTGTGGAAATATACTAGGTCTAGGATATTTTGACTGCTGATTTTCCTCAAAAGAATTTGTTTAGTGTGGTGGGCATGAATATAGGTAATATTAAGGAAAGTAAGAAACCTAAGAATCAAAATTAGAACAGATTCCCATTTGGATTTCCACAGTGGAAGAAGAAAGTGAGAGCTCTCTCACCAGAAGCTGGTAACCATCATACCTGAATTCTTTAAGACAAAAAATACAGGATCTCTTTATTTTTTTATATAATGGTGTTTGACTAAAATCTTCAATACACATTTCCTTACGGTTAGCAGGAAATAACTACGAAGATGCTCAGGAAAGGAAGAAGAGACCACGGCCCTGATGAAGACAGAGTTCATTAACAGATGTCAGAAAGGCTTCATAATGTCATGGTGTTATTCTCAGAAAACATTAGTAAGTTATCATTTCCTTGCATGTCTTATTGTTGTATGTCATATCATTGGGAAACAGATTTTTTCATCAATATGAAGATACACAGACAAATAGATAGATCATTTGCTTTAATTCTTTCCCTACTTCATCTGTTGGATTCAGAACACCCACTTGCCTTCTCTGACTAGTTACCCCTTACCACTTAAATTTGCTCTTTGTGGACAGTCTTATCTATGCCTTGACCTCGTGTAGCTAAGATCCTTGGCCAGGTCCCAAACTTAGAAGCAGGGGAGGCAGAGTTTCTCTTTTATTATCATTTTATTATCAATTTTATGATAATTTTATGATTATAATGATAACCATTATCATTTTTTGTTTGAATATAGTTGACACACAATGTTACATCAGTTTCAGGTGTACAACACAGAAATTCTAAAACCCTATACATTATACTATGCTCACCACAAGTATAACTACCATCTGTCCCCATATATTGCTATTACAATACCATATTACCTATGCTATGACTTTTATTCTTGTGACCTATTCATTCCATAACTGGAAGCCTGTATCTCCCACTCACCTTCACCCATTTTGCCCATTCTCCCAGTCT
>ML108220.1:0-13035 GCA_003697995.1 Taxidea taxus jeffersonii | reverse complement strand
TTCTTCTCTGACAACCATCAGTTTGTTCTCTGTATTTGTAGGTCTGATTCTACTTTTTATTTGTTTATTCTGTTTTTTGTTTGTTATTTATACTCCACCTATAAGTGAAATCATATGGTATTTGTCTTTCTCTATCTGACCTATTTCATTCAGCATAACAACCTCTAGGTCTATGCATGTTGTCACAAATGGCAGGATCTCATCCTTTTCTTTGGCTAAGTAATATTCCATTGTATATATACTGTATATCCTCTTTATCCATTCATTTATCAATGGACCCTTGGGTTGTTTTCATATCTTGGCTATTGTGAATAATGCTGAAACAAAGAGTCTCTTGTTTTTCAATCTTCCAGTCCTTAAACTATTCATTTATAATTCCAAAGCAATGGTAGATGTAAGATGGTTTTGAATCAGAAACACTGTCTGGGACAGTATAGGTGCTCAAGATGGAAAATGGGAAGTTCTGAACAGTCCCTTCTTCAGTTTCAGATGAAAGCAGGGCTGGAGACTGACAGGAGAAAGAAACTCAAAAGAGCAAATTTATTGTATTCCTATAGAAGGCTGGAAACAATCCTTCATTTTAAGTGTATTTTTCCCTTTCCCAAGTATTAAATGTAGAAAAGGAACTCAGGTGGAATTCAGCACCATGTATACCTTGGGTGGGGAAAACGGAGGATGACACAAACAGAAACCAATGAAAAAGCCTGAGAATTGGTATTCCTGATCTATTGAAGACTTTTCGGAATAGACTGAATTTATTTCACTATGGCTTATAGAGACTCTAGTAGTACTGACAAATCTACCATCCATCTTCATTTCTAATTTCATTTGAAATGATATACAAGCAGTTTATAATCACCTGTATCTTCGATTATTCACTATATCATAGCAATCATAGTGACTTTGTTGCAGTTCACCTTCTTCATGGAATGGATCATATCTAATTCTTGAGGGAATTAGATCACCTCAAAATATCCCTATCCCTCTTTGAACTTTAATTGCAAAGAAATGCAACAGTAAACTACAGACGCAAGAGTTATGTGGCATTGCATATTATAACCCGGCCTGGAGGGGCTCCTGGGTGGCTCAGTGGGTTAAAGCCTCTGCCTTCAGCTCATGTGATGATCCCAGGGTCCTGGGATCGAGCCCTTCATCAGGCTGTCTGCTCAGCAGGGAGCCTGCTTCCTCCTCTCTCTCTACCTGCTTCTCTGCCTACGTGTGATCTCCATCTATCAAATAAATAAATAAAATCTTTAAAAATAAATAAATAAATAACCCGGCCTGGAGATTTTGCTTGCACTAGGAACTCAATAAAGTGTCTACTCAGGGTGACTTTCTTCTGAGGGAAGGAGTTCAAGGCTACTCATAAGTGGACAATGGAATATGTAGCTGGGAAAATCAAGCCATAGTTTATCACTGTGTTAGAGATTATAAAAGCTTCATTGCTGGAAATTTCTTTCAAAAACCACCACTGATAAAGTTCATTATAATTTTTCCTCCAGTTTCCAAAAAATAATATTGCTTCATTCACAAGGAAAAAAATAAAGAGATATTGAAACAAACTGAATCTCTCCAATCTTTTAATGTGTATTTACTAGGAGTTAAAAATAGGATCATTAAGGACTGACTTATTATATGGGGAGTAACAGGAGAAAAGATAATCTTCCTGTAATTTCAAAATAAATTGTAAATCCAGATGGACTATTTCCTTGTTTGAATTAAATTGATTTTGACAGTAAATGCCATTGTTGGCTTAGAGAAACCATTGCTTTCCTACCTGTTCCTTTCACTGCTTCTCTTGGGACTTGATCTGATTGACTTAGATATTTGGTTCACCCAGTAGGGCTGGTAGTGTTGAGTTACAGCTTCAGCTTTGCTTTCAGAAGGCCCCTGGCCTTCTAAGCACTCCTTGCTTGGAAGTTCTTCATTATGTTTGTCAGTGTGCCAGTTATCCAAGGTACCTACCACATCCTGTTGGGAAAAATCTCCGTTGTTCAGTTTCATGTTGACTACTACATGGAAAGCAAATGATCTGAAGTATATTCTATTACCACCAAATAACAGACCCTATCTTATGATACAGAATTTTCACATACTTCCCAAGCAAACCCAGGGAGATTCTGTTATGTTTTTCTTCTTTTCAAAAGTGTTCCATTCACTTCCAAAAATTCATGTTGACCAGTGGTCAGGCATAATCCAACAACAGATGGGAGAGAGAGAGTTTTCTGGTGACAGAAGGGTGTTGTGAAGATGGGATTAAAGGCCTACCCATGTGTCAAGACCTCACATGGTCACAAGCAAGGGAGCATGATTAAAGGGGCCTAAATAAAGTGACTGCCTACGCCAGCACTATTAACCCACCTGAGTGGGAATTTTATTCAATTAACCCATAGAAGATATCAAACTAAAAGTAAGTAATAAGTCTAGTGAATCTCATTGGGTCACCAAATTCATCACCAGTTGGATCAAATTCATATATATCTATCTTCCTACCTTTGTGAGAGAGAGTCCCTTAGTTTTTATTTCATATGTAGAATTCTTGGAATGCTTGGGAACAAATTTCAAAAGAAAAAGAATAACAACATTTGTAAGACACCACAATTTTTGTAAAGAAGGCTAAGAATCACTTTTAAATAGGAGCTTGAGATTTTGTTGCAATAAATAAATCATATTAAAATTAAGCTATTGTGCCCAGTCTTTGGGGGGGAACACCGACTTAGTTCTAGAGTTCCCTATGAAAATCTTCTGTCATTTATAGTAGATAGCAAATATTTAAATTTAATTTACTAAAATTTTAGTATTATTTCTAAAAACCAAATGTATAGTCAACATTGTAATAATTTTTGGACATAAAATGAGAAATTAAATATGTGTATATGCACATATAATTATTTATTTTATTAGTGCAGTATCATATTGTCTCCTAGAACAACATATCAAAGTATCACTGAACAAACTGACCATCTTACTTACTCAGTTAAAGCCAGCACCTAAATTAAAGATGTTACTGTCACTCGTTCATTTGTCCCTGAGCAGATCTTTGTAAGTTTATGTATTGTTTGCCCCTCCTTTTTAGGAAATCCCTGCTGCTTCCTCCTATGGAGGAATTCTAGGCTCTTGCTTCCCAAACCAGACTGCATCTGGATTGTCTCTGCTATGGCTCTGGCGCCTGAGGAGGCCAAAACCTTGACCTCAAAGAGACTGCAGCCTTTGAAGGATGATAGAGCATCTGGGCTGTCTCAGGGGCCCAGGAGGCCTAACGATTGTGACAACATCACTTTTCCACTAAAATGAACATAAATCCAGCTCTAACATCTTTTCCATTATGTTAATTAACATGTATCAATGCATATATCTTGGTAACAATGCAAACTGAAGAATAATCTTGCAATTGTGTGTATTCTATAAGCCTCAGGAATTTAGAAAGTTAGAGGTCCCACTAATTCATCAATACTTTTCCTTGACCCACTTTCACAGAGGACATCAAAGCAACCAGGAATGTGTTTATATGTATATAATGTATAAAACTATAATGTATACAAATATATATGCCACCTTAAACTTATCCTATAAGGAGATATTAAGCTATCTTTCTATATTTCTAAATAAACAGATACATAGGAACTTATTTACTCCTCCACAATCATAAACAACATTGTCTATTTTATTCCCTGCCACATCACCAGAATTTAGAAGTTTAGAATGGTGTGAAGCATGGTAAGTGCTTAATAAATATTTCCTCATTAAATCCTTATCTTATATAATTTTCTAAAAACAATACAAATTCCCATGTGTGTATTTATATATGTATTTATATGTGTATATGTGTATACATATATGTATACATGTATACAGTTGACCCTTGAATAATGAAATTTAGGGTCACTGACCCCTGTGCAGTTGAAAATTAGTGTATAACATTTGACTCCCCCCAAATCTCAACTACTAATAGCCTAATGTTGACAGGAAGCCTTAGCAATAATATAAACAGGTGATTGACGCATATTTTATATGTTACGTGTATTATACACTGTATTCTTACAACAAAGTAATGTAGAGAAAAGCAAATGTTCTTAAAATCATAAGGAAGAGAAAATACATTTACAGTACTGTACTGCATTTATCAAAATAAATTCATGTATAAATGGACTCAGTTCAAACTCATGTTCAGTAAATATATATAATGTATATGTATATATTAAGCTCTTCTAATCATGAATATTTGAGCATATTAAATAAGCAAGGCTTTCTATTTGCAGTGCCAAGCACCTGTATTACAAGTAAAAGCATTAGTGTTTTGTTTTGTTTGTGTCATTTGATTTCATTTGGTTTTTGTATTCAGCCTTAAGCCATGGCATTTTCCTTCATCTTTAGAGAAAATGTGGAAGTATGAAGCCTTGTCTTGTGGGACAGGGAAAGGACCAATAGTCAGACAATTCCATCCCCCTAAGCACAGTTGATAGATCCACAAATGGTTTCCTGATCAAAGCTGGGTCTATCTGGCATCTTTCAGAGAGAGGTAAAAGCAGAGACAGGGGCAGGCCGAGGTCAGGCTCGTTCAGGTGATTTGACCTATAAGCCATAGGTCTGAGGACCGGAAGTAAAATCCTTCCACCCAATCTTCCGCCCACCTGAGAAATGAGGAAGTCAAGGGCACCAGTCATAGTGAGAAGGAGAAAGAGAACAGGTTTGTTGAGAGAAACGAGGGAAATAAAGTCTGATCCCTTTCTAAGCTCTCTTCCCAAGGGCTATGATATAGCCCTGTCTCCTGCAACCTTAAAAGAGTAATGTATTTTGCTGCAGATAAATTTCTATTACTGCTCGGAGAGGAATTCTAAATTAGTCAATTCACATACACATACATGCACAAACCCTCACCCGCACACAGACATACAGTGTTTCCAAAAAGGATTTGAAGTGGCTGTATCGCAAATAAAATAAAACATAAAATTATTTAAAAAATTAAAAACAGAATTGGGGTGCCTGGGTGACATAGTCAGTTGAGTCTTTGACTCTTGGTTTCTGCTCAGGTTGCGATCTCAGGGTTGTGAGATCAAGCCCTGCATTGGGCCTGCACTCAGCTCAGAATCCGCTTGGCATTCTCTTCCTTCTCCCTCCCCCACCTCCGTCTCTCAAATACATAAATAAATATTAGAACACACATACACACATTAAAAGAGAAGAACCAAATAATATGAAAGCCTGAGAATGAAGGAAATTTTCATGCCAAATTTAGAAAATCTCAAGCAATCGCCTCTAAACCTCCTAGAAGTCAAAGTAAAGAGGACAAAAAGCTGCAGAATACCCATTGCTCATTGAAAGTAAACACTGCAATTCAGCAGAGTAAAACAAAAATGTATACTTTGAGGAAACTGTGTGGGTATTTTTACATATAGCACTATATAATACAATGTATAACCTTACTCATAGTACATATAGATGGATATCTCCATGTACAGATGTCTCCATATTTTATATTGACTTTTGACTAAATTCTGTAGCATATAGTTAAGATGCATTTCTAAAAGAAAAAAACAATGTCAGAGTCAAAACCCAAAAGCACAGTTTATTATTTATATATGGGACCATTCTAAATAATTTTGAAGAATGACAGTTGAAACTGCTTAAAAACTAGAACAAGATTTATAATTCACCCCAAGTACATAGTTTTCTTGCCTATTTTTTATGTTATCTTTGATTTCATTTCTCCTTCTATGTCAGGTTTCTTCTTCTACTTACTTCAAATTTTATTTGACCTTGTTATACCTTCTATGTTTATAAAGTTATCTGAAATTCTTCCCAGAACTACATGGAATGTGCATGTATACATAAGTACATATATGCATAAGTAGACCAGCAGAGAACAGGAAGTACTCTGAACTAATCCCCACATAGTAGATTAACAAGCGTTCTCCACTTTTTCTGTAAAACATCTAGCTTTTAGCCAATGTGGACTAACACTCCTACTGCAAGGTAACTTTGCATTATGCTGGTATACATTTGTCTTGAGTCATATATGAACTTACGTCAGTTGTGTTTTTTCTAAAGCTGGCTTCATCATAGAGCCTTGTTATGTTAACAATATAGGTAATTGAACTGTATTTATGCTTATGAAATGAGAATGTGAAGAGAGATTATGGGCCCAGCACGCTTCCACTGCGAAACTCTGCTGTGAAGAGAGATTATATCTAAAAATTAATAGGTTTAAGGCTTCAGAAAATCCTGAAACATGGAGCTTAAAAAAGAAACTATCAAATTTTCAAAATATACCTAAAATCCAGTTTTTTCTTTCCAGCTCCACTGGTACCGGCCTGGCCAAAGCCAGTATTTTTGTCTGGGTTCTGAAACAGCCTCCTCACTGGTAATCCTGGTCCTTCTCTTTTGCCTTTGAACCTATTCTCAGCATAGCTGTTAGGGCCTTTGCCCTGGCTGATCCTTCTGCTGGAGGGCTCTTCCCCACATAGTCATATAACTGATTCAACACTTCGTTTAAATGTTTGTTCAATGCCATCTTGCCAAGTCTATCATGACCTGTCTGGTAAGACTACAAACACTTCCCCCACATTCTTGGTCCCCTTTACCCTGATTGTCTTTTTACTATTGCATGTTCCATCTCTATTATAAGACATAATTTACTTATTAAAATTTTTCCTTGTCTTGTCTTTCTGTTGCCATTAGGTAGAAACCAGACTATGGCTTCCCTGGGAGCATTCTGTTATCTGATATATCCCAAGTACCTAAAAGACTACCTGACACAAAATAGACTCTCAGTAAATGTTAGCTGACTTAATGAATGAAATGTAGAAAAGGCAGCTGTGAAATGTAAAGTAGATGAACTGATGAATACTGAATCAACTTATGAAAACCAATAGTTTTTCAACCAGCAGAAACAAATTAGAGAAATAACTTTAAAAAATATTATGATAACCATAAAATTATGAGGAATTTGTTAAGCTAAAAGTTCGAAAGACTTTCATGAATGAAATTTTAAAGTGAAAAAAAAGGACAAAAATATCATCCAAATTGAGATATTTACACCAATTCTCCCTCTAAATCAATCTGTAAAGTCAATGCCACCCCAATACAAATCAGAACTTGCCCTCCTACATATTAATTCTTACTAGAAAGGCATAGATCAGAGCAAAAACAAAACAAAGCAAAACTATTATTGTGATATTGCCAGCAGAAGACCAATGGATCAATGGTACAGAATAGAAAACTCAGGGAAGACTCTTAATTTACATTAAAGTTGGCACAACAAATTAACTGGAGAGAACATGTTGTTTAGAAAATGAAGTTTGGAAAACTGATTCACTATTTGAAAAAAACCCAAAGAACAACCACAACAAAACCCACCATGTGTTTCTACCTAACACAACAAGTAATATGGACAGAGAGGAATTAAATGCTTAAAGTGAAAGATAAAACTATATATTTAATATTAAAAAATTAGGGACGCCTGGGTGGCTCAGTGGGTTAAGCCGCTGCCTTCGGCTCGGGTCATGATCCCAGGGTCCTGGGATTGAGTCCCGCATCGGGCTCTCTGCTCGTCAGGGAGGCTGCTTCTCCCCTCCCTTCTCTGCCTACTTGTGTGATCTCTGTCTGTCAAATAAATAAAAATAAAATTTAAAAAAATCTTTAAAAAATTAGAGAATAATTTTAAGGACAAAGAAGGACTTCTTAAAATTTCAAAATCCTCTATCAAAAGTAAAATAAGAGAATGTGATTTCATAAAAAAAATAAGGTGTCTGGCCAATGTAAAACTCCATGAATAAGCAGACAGATGAAAGGTATTGGCAATCTCTAAAACTGACAAAGGTCTAATCTTTGTAATAAAACAAAAATATCTGTGAATCAACCAGGAAATTATAGCATCTTCAAAGACAAATGAGCAAAAGATGTGAAAAGGCAATTTACAGAAGAGGAAACATGAACAATTACCATGTTTATGAAGATATACACAAACTTATTAGTAAAAGAAGAAATGTGATTTAAAACAATAGGATCCACTTGACTTAATAACTGATGATAAGCCATGTTGATTTCATATATTCTCCTTGATATGACATAATGAGAAAGGAACTTCATCTCTGTGGTAGTCTTCCCAAACCCCAAAATCAAGTGTAATAAGGTGAACACATCAGATAAATCCACATGCTCGGGCATTCTACAAAAAACATGGCCAATGCTCTTCAAAAATCTCAAGGTCATGAAAAACAAGGAAAGACTGGGGAACCAAATGCATAGGAAGAGATTTGGGAACCTCATTACTAAATGCAATGCAGAGTTCTAGAATCCTGGAACAGAAAATTGACCTCAGTGGAAAAATGTGAGATCTAAATAAAGTCTCTTGCTTAGTTAATAGGTTTGTGCCAGTGTTGGCCCCTTAGTTTTGACAAATATATTATTGTTACACTAACATTAGGGGAAACTGAGCAAAGGGAACATAGGAATTATCTATATATCTTTGTAACTTTTATGTAAATCTAAAATTATTCCAAAATTTAAAATATTTTTAAAAAGAAAAATGAAATATCCCTTTATCTATCTGACTGACAAAATTTAAAGCCCTGGAACATGCAAAGTGTTGGAGATGATGAACTCTTGTCTATCACTCTTAGAATTACAAACTGGCAAAGGTACTCTGGAGAGAAATATGGCATGTCCTATAGGCCAATAATTTCTCTCCTATGAGAAAAAAGTCTCATACCAACAAAAGGAGATGTGATATTTATGTACATCTTAATATAACAGTGTTGTTTGTAGTGGTAAGGGCCCATTACTGGATATACAAAGCGTAATGGAGTCACACCAAAGAGTCCATGTAACATTAGAATTGGCAGACAAATTAGCATGCAAGGTAAATGCAGTGCTGAATGAAAGAAGGAACAAAATGAGATATACTGCAATTTATGACAGCATACAAAATAACACAAACATATACAACAATTAAACACATTAGAATGTGTTAATTAGAATGGCTGCCATTACACTAACCACATTAGAATGGAGAGAAACACAAGATTAATAGATGGGTATTCATGCTAATCATGCAAATGATAAAGTGACAGTAAGTAAAACAATGATAATGGTGGACCACAAAATAAATAATATGATTTACTCAACTCACTACACTAATTTTTTTTTTTTTTTAGGGTAGTTGGGTTATGGACATTGGAGAGGGTATGTGCTATGCTGAGTGCTGTGAAGTGTGTGACCTGTCAATTCACAGACCTGTACCCCTGGGGCTAATAATACATTATATGTTAATAAAAAATAAAAATTTAAAAAAAATTTTTTTAAGTCTGCAAAGTCTAAGATATTATACTTATACTCTGATTATTTTGTAATTGCCCTTAGTTTTGCTTGTTTTGTTTTCATTTTTACAAAACTGAAATTGGATATCAAATAATGTACTATAGGTTCATTTTAACAGAAAAGATTACCTCAAACTCCATTCAAAGGGTTATATGCAAAGACCCCACATCTAAAGTTTAGCAAATAAGTGGTTATGTTTTAGGTTAAAATATGTTTTAAGTTACATTTTTAAATTATGTATGTATTATTTTTTAAATAAATCCCCATTCCATCTGTATATTTCAATTACCTCATGAACAACTGGTCACTACTATCCTTGAATAAAGATGTTCTAGAGTATATATAATGAAGTGATTCACTTATCCCATAAACTACCCTACTCAACAAACATCATTTGCTTTAGCTGGACTTGAATTTGTGGTTCTGGGGCTCACAAAAATAAGATCACTAGGTAGGTGATGACTTTAGTGTTCTTTTTCATTAATTGAAAGACAAATGTGATCCAGAACAGCCCTTTATAAATTTTAACATACACTTGCATCAACTGGAAATCTTGTTAAAATTCAAATTCTGATCCAGTAATTTTTGGGGTAGTTTGAGATTCAGCATTTCTAACAAGTTCTGAGTAGTACCAACACTGATAGTCCATGGAGCACATTTTGGGTAGTAAAGGTCTCAAATGACATGATAAATTTCTCAAAATCACATTTGTAGTTATTTAAGTACTTGAACAAATATACAACTGAATCCCTGAAATTCTATAGCATGGATCTAGAAGTGATACCCAAACCTGTATAATTTTGGAGAGATATACTTATCAAGCTGATATTCACCAGTGTTATAAAAACATTTCTATATTTATTTTCAATTTTATTTCCACTATAGTGTGTTAGAAATAAAATGTACCTGGCCCACAAAATGAAATAAATTGTAATAAGTTAAATTGTAAGATTGATTCAGTGCTACTTATCTGAATGCTTATCTGAATGCTGAAAGAAATCTGGCCCAAATTAATTTATTTTTCTCCTAGTTAATATTTAGTCCCTCTCATTTCACCCATATCAACTGAATAACAGTTCAAATTTCTTTCAATGACAGTCCTAGAATATAAATAATAAGGTCATGCTCTCGGAATAGAAAAGGACACCATTCTTTTTGTTGGTTCTGAAAAAAGAATGGATATACATGAAACTCATATGTTTCATATAAATACAAATATCTTTTAACTTACCAATAGCACAGACATTTTTACTGAGCAGCAAATGATTCCGGGTTTATTTACGCAAAGAAAGTATAATTTATTATTATTTTTTTAAGTTTTTTTTTTAAGATTTTATTTATTTATTTGACAGACAGAGATCACAAGTAGGCAGAGAGGCAGGCAGAGAGAGAGGAGGAAGCAGGCTCCCTGCGGAGCAGAGAGCCCGATGTGGGGCTCCATCCCAGGACCCTGAGATCATGACCTGAGCCGAAGGCAGCGGCTTAATCCACTGAGCCACCCAGGCGCCCCTGAAAGTATAATTTATTAATGTTAGTTTTTCTTCACTGTGTTTTCCATTAAGAAACATTCACTATTTAGCTATAACATGCGTGCTGGTTAATTCCTTCCCAAGACATTTATTGCTATTTTGCAGATAGACAAATTATAAATCCTAAATTCATCTATGCATAATTCTACCAGCATACTGAAACCAACATTAAAGAAATGCTAATTGAATTTATTTAAATGTTAAAAAGTTAGCTGTCACTTTCTTTAATGAGTTTCTTACAGGATCATAATCTGTGCAATGTTAGGCTTTTCTTTGTTTTTATTATAAGGTGTAATTTTTAAAAAACTTACTTGCTGCTCTATAAGTATTTCATTTGCACAGGTTACCATTTCAGTAGTTCAACAGTAATTAATGGTTAACATAATTAACCTAAATACATATGATTATAGGATTTTCAACTTGTAATTACATTGCCTAATTAGGAAGTTATGATTCAAATGAAATAATTATGAAAGGTGAAGACTTTAAAATAAAATCTATACTAAAGTATTCTTTGTTTACTTAGAACATGTGATTAGCAAAATTATATAGTATTTTCATCTTCCCAATATGCATTTTTGAAGGAAAGCAAATAACATGTGTTCCACACTGATCTTTTCTTGCAAGGTTAGGAAGAGCCCATACTCCTCAAGAAGGTGGAAGAGATCAATCTCATTCTCAGTTTTCTTTTTCATAAGAATGTGGCAGAGTAGAAATTGGAAAGAGCACTATTTGTCAGAAAGTAGCACTATAGTTTCAGTAGACTTGTACCCACTTTTCTTTGAGTCCAGGATTCAACACATAACTGAAACTCCAAAAATAACCACTTAAACAAGGGGCACCTGGGTGGCTCAGTCAGTTAAGCAGCTGCCTTGGACTCAGGTCATAATCCAAGGAGCCTGGGATCAAAGCCCAAGTCAGGCTCCCTACTGGGAACCTACTTCTCTTTCTGACACCCCCCCCCAATTCGGGTGTGCTCTTTCTCTCTCTCTCTCTCTCTCAAATAAATAAATAAAAATCTTAAGAAAAATAAAAACTAGATAAATCGTGTATATTCAGTGTGATGAAGAGAGAGAATCATTTGCTATCAATAATTTACCTTAGTTGCTATATGAAGGAGTCACTCAACTCTTGACCACTTCCTACATGGAAGAACATCAGCACAAAATGGCATTTATGAAAGTCATAACTTCATTATTCTTCCATCGTGGTGTTCCCAATAGAGACCCAGGAAAGGTACTCCATTTCCTTTTGCACAAAAGCTTATCAGTTTACATTCCTTTAACAATAATATCCATCTCATCATTTGTTGAGAATCAAATAAGGGGGTATTTTAGATTCCTGAACCCAATTCCCATGTTGAGGAGAGTTCCCCTTCACACAACACTAAGCAATTCTCAGACCCAAGAAGGGTGACAAGATTTCAACTCAATTCTGACAGAGATAGCATCAGATTCCACAGAGAAAGAATTGATTCCTACAAGATTGCCCCTCTCTTTGGCCAGCCAGAGATGGAGTTTTCAGTGACCTCCTACTTAGGTTCAATTAATTTGCTAGAATGGCTTGCAGAACTCAGGGAAACAAGTACCTACCTTTACCAGTTTATTAAAGGATGTGATAAAAGATATGAGTCAATAGCCAGGTAAAGAGATACATAGAGAGAAGTCCTGAATAAAGAAACCTTTGTGAAGCTTGAGAACTGGCTTAGTGGCATGTGAGAGTGTTCTGATTCCCCAAGCATGGAAACTACCCCCCTCCCAAAAGAAAAGGACCAAAAAAATCTTGTTTTTTTTATGGAGACTTGATTACATAGTCATAATTGACTAAATCATTAGCCATTGGCCATTGGTTAATTCAACCTCTAGCCCTTCTACTACTTCTAGACCTGCTTTGCATCTTATGTACTGTAAGAGAGTTGGACTGAAAGTTCCAACCCTCTAATCACAGAGCTGGTCCTCCTGGCAACTAGCCCCACCTTTGGGTGGAGTCTAAACGTCACCCTCATTCATAACAAGACATGCATTTCACCTTTACGGCTCCAAAGCATTTCTAGTGACTATGGATGAAAATCAAATGTATCTGAGAATTATATATTTGGTCATCTGAAAGACCAACTATGTATTTCTTATAAATCATTATATGACAGGAGGTATTTATGAAATACTTTGGAGCTAAAAAATAAAAAAAT
>RCUC01155832.1:0-36989 GCA_003697995.1 Taxidea taxus jeffersonii | reverse complement strand
TTTTTTTTTTTTCAAAAATTTTATTTTTAAGTCATCTCTACATCCACTGTGGAGCTCGACAAACTCACAACCCTGAGATCAAGAGTCCCACGCTCTACTGACTGAGCCAGCCACACACCCCTAGGCCCCACCTTTAAAACCCCAAATGTTTAAATGAGGAATTTAACTAAGTGGGTAGCTGTCTCCAAGATAGTTTTCTTAATACTTTTCCTGTTTGTCATGTCAGCTGGAGTGGGTCTCGGGCAATACATACAACTTCTCATCTGCCATGTCATCCACAAAAACCCAAAAGGGAGAGGGTTTTAGTTGACACCAAAACCAGGTGTCCCCTGGTTTAAAGGTCTCTTCCTCAGTGCGAACATGGCTGAGTTTGTCGAGTGAAATGACAGCTGTTAGACCGAGTGACAATGAATTAGTTTTGATTGGTAAAAATAAAAAGTTTAATCACAACAATTTCATATGGTTTAAAAATCTAACATTTCAAGGGTTTGAGTAGTCATCAGCTTAACAATCCGATTTAAAGCCAGAAGATAACTTTAATTCTGGAGTGATCCATTTTAAAATAATACTAACTGAAAAACAGCAAACACCTTCATGACAATGGCTGACCTTGCTTAATTTTTCAAATATTTGAGCATTTGGGACATTTAGATCCAATGTCCAACAGTGGGAAGTCGGCTCTGATGAGCAGTTCCCAACTTCGACTTGAAACGTTTCCTGAAGTACTTTTCTGACCCAGCCTCAACAGGTGTATCAACTATGGCAGCAACAGTGGAGAACATTCTTTGTATCTTTTTTTTTTTAAAGATTTATTTATTTATTTGACAGACAGAGATCACAAGTAGGCAGAGAGGCAGGCAGAGGCGGGGGGAAGCAGGTTCCCTGCTGAGCAGAGAGCCCGATGCGGGGCTCGATCCCAGGACCTGGGATCATGACCTGAGCCGACAGCAGAGGCTTAACCCACTGAGCCACCCAGGCACCCCCATTCTTTGTATCTTTCAAACCCTGGCGACTCAAGAGTATAGACTGTGAGCCCATGGCATTGGTGCCACCCAAAAGCCGGTTAGAAGTACAGAATTGCAGTTCCCACCCCAGATCTACCAAATCAGAATCTGCATTTCCATAAGAGCCCCAGTGGATCCCTGTACACGTTGGTGTTTAATGTGTGCGGCTGAGAGTGTGAGGTCTTTGTTGTATGTGGAGTCTTCCCAGTTGTTGCCACTGGCAGTAAGTTTGGCCTGGGAAGAGTGGATGGCATGAAGTCTTAACCAGAAACCACGAACCCCAACTACTGGTGGATTTCTAATAGTAAGAACAGCTAAAATTCTTTGAACCTTTCTTCCTCCCCTTCTCTAAGGTCTAATATTAATTACCCATTGACTTCTCACAATTACTCTATGAGGTTGTGCGGGCTACCCTCCACATAACAGATGGGGAAATGGAAGGCCCCAGGAGATAATATGACCAGTAAGTGGGGACATTTAGTTGAGAGCAAGAAGGAAACTGTCTCACAGAGATAAACCATGAAGAGGATGAGTGTGTCAGTGTGGGAGAATTCAGTGATAGTGAAATACAAGAGTCTTGACTCCATCTTCTTGTCACGGGGCTACCAAAACATGGAGCATGATCTTGTGGCATAAGAACACATAGGGTTCTAATCCCTAAAGCATGGAAACACCTGATTTGTGTTTTGGCAATCTGACTCTAAAGAAATTGCCTGGAACTTCCACTCAGTGAGAGGGGGCACGTAGGTCACCATTTTGAGCTAGCTCTTCCTTGTACGTTGGAGAAACTTCTTCCTTCTGTGTGACCATGCAAATACAACTAAGCAGAACTCATGGGAAATTGGGTAATTCAGCACCTGGGGATTGTAACTAAGGCCCTCAAACTGGCACATCTGCAGTACCAAACTAGTAGATCGGAACCACTCTGGCTTTGCTTTCACAGGCTGAAGAAGTGAACCTCGAGAGGGAGACATGTTTCAATTCATGGCAAACAATGAATGAAGTTTTACGCAGCACCGCAATGAAGACATCAGTTGGGGCTAGCACGCCATGTGCCTTCTGTCCATTCTCTACCTTTCACTTTGGTTCTAAAAGCACTTGGTTGTGGAAATCACAGCTCCACACCTGCCAGCAAGTTAACAGACCGTCCCAGAACCATGGCAACCGGCAAGGGTGAGAGAAGGAAAAATCCCTGAGCGTTGTTAAGCATTCCCTGCTCAGCCTCAACCAAGGGCAGCCAATGCTGAGGAGAAAAGGGGCCAGTCCCAAACCCCCAGTCTGAGGCTCACAGCCGAGTCAATTTGAAGAAAAGTTGTCAATAAAAAATTTAATGTTGTGCCTCCATAAAATAATGTAATTTCCAAGTAATGGATTCTGATAAGACTAGCAGAGTCTCCTTTTATCCTCCCCCTAGGACGGGATTTCACAAGTTGACGAGCAACGGGAACTTGTTTGTTCTCCAGCATGCCAGGTGCCGGGGCTCAGAGCACCAATGCCTGCTGTCATCATCTTGTCTCCACTATTTAAGAGCCATGTGGCCTTGAGCAAGTTAATCTCTCTACTCATTTTCTCATTGATGCAAGGAAGAAAGAGTAGTACCCTCTCGTACTAGACATTGATCATGCTTTATGCAAACCCTGTACCTTTTGAACACTCTTCCTCTGTTTGGATAATTTCCCATCCCATGAGTCCTGCTTCCCCAAAGCAGGATCCAGAAATCACTTTCTCCAGCCTCCCTTGCAGCTAGACTCTGCTGGAAGAAAATGGACCTGATCAGCATCCTCCAGTAAGGTCCCCCTCACAGCGTGGGGTAGCGGTGTTCAACTGCTAACCAGTTCCCGAGAGATGTGAGGATGCAGATGAGAGATGGGAAGGAGGTGAGCCAGGCACAGGTGAGGGGCATGGAGAGCATCTGTCTCTCAGAGGTGGTGAGTGCCCGCTGCAGTTGGACTTGTCTGGCACGGTGACTAGTGTGTTGTTCCTGGCTCATTTTGCCCTAAAGCCTTTTATGTGGCCCTTTTGGATGTCTGTGAGGTAGCCAAGGGCATTTAGTAAGTACTTTATCTACTTCAGCTGACTAAAGTGCATTTAGCTGTCTGCCAGAGGTACCACCCAAGCCTGTTGTGTCGACCAAGTTATTTAGGTCAAGTGCTTGTAAGAACTCATTCTTGTTATTTTGAGTTCTTTGATGTCTATCAGATCCCCCCAGAGGATGTGAGAGAATACTGATTCTAAACTTCCTATAACATTAATGCCATGTGGTGCAGGTTTTAGAACATTTCTGCAAACTCTCTGATGTGCCTTTCATTGAGCGGTGGCGTCTGTGGCCCTCCCTTGAAATCGAATGCCCTTTGTGACTGCTCTTCAAATAGAATGCAGTGGAAGGGACACTGTGTGACTTCTGAGACCAGGTTAGCAAAGGCCATGTGGCTTCCACCTGGGTCTTTCTTGGGGAGCTTATCTCCATGCTGTGGGGAAGCCCAAGCTGCACATAGAGGCCACGTTGTAGGGGTCCTGCTGACAGTCAGCACTGACTGTGGACCTGGAGCTGATGCCTGCTCCCTCCAGCCTCAGAACATCTATGTGTGAGCCCAGGGGAGAGCAGGGGAGAGTCTGTAGTTAACAGAAAGTGTTACAGTCATTTCAGGTGTACAATATAGTGATGTAAAATGATGTGGTCAGGGTCCTGGGGAAAGGATCTTCACCCATCTTTGCCATTGTGCTGCTGAAAGCGCCGTTAGAACGTGCCATTGTCTGCACATGCCTTTGTTGTCTTCACCTTATCTTCAGACAGCCATTAGGTCAATTATCATGACCATGTAGTGACAAATCACCCCCAAACTTGGTGGCTTAGAAGGACAGTAGTCATTTACTACATTAGGTTGTTTCCGTGGGTCAGGAATTCCGAAGCAGCCTGGCGGAGGGCTCTGGCTTGGGCTCCCTCATGAAAGGATGGTTCCATGTCATCCATCTGACTGGAGCTGCAGTCCCATGCAGGATTGACTGGGGCCGGAGGACCCACTTCCAGACTCCCTCCCATGGCTGTCCATGTCCACAGCACTGCTTGGGTGTCCTCACTGCCTGGTGCCTGACTGTCCCCACAGCAAGCCATCCAAGCAGCCATGGTGGGAGCTGCATTACCTTTACGACCTAATATCAGAAGACATCTCTTCTGCTGTATCCTCTAAGGTGCCACATCAGTCATCTCTGAATCAGTGTGGCAGGGACTGCACAGCGGTGTGGAGGCCTGGAGGTTATGATCACTGGGGCCATCTTTGAGGCTGGCCACCATGATCAATATTATTACCCTAATACACAGGTGGGGAAGCAAGAATGAGAATAGTTGGTGCTCAGGGGCTTCGGGCCACCTTGAGAGTGCACAGCTGGAATTTGAAGTCACCACTCTGACTCTCGAGCCTATGCTCCTCTCCATCAACAATGAAAGGTGAACTTATGGTGTATTTTGATGGATTTATGTCAGTTTGTTCACAAATGTCTTCCAAATCAGGGATTCTTCTGAATGCTAGCATGGAAACACATGGGACATGTGCATTAAGCAAGCTAAACAGGAGACCTCAGTCTTTCACCAACAAATATCTCATTTTAGTGTGGCTGAAATTCTACCTTTTGCATGGATGCTCCTCTTTAAAATATTTTTCCTTTTCTGAAGCTGATAGGTAATTTAACGAGTCCCCAAACATGGGAAGACATAGATTCTAGCTTCATGTTTTGTTTTGTTTCAAGATTTTATTTATTTATTTGAGAGAGGAAGAGACAGAGACAGAGCATGAGCAGCGCAGAAGGGCAGATGGAGAGGGAGAAGCAGACTCCCCTCTGAGCAGGGGTCCCAAAGCAAGGCTTGATCCCAGGACCCTGAAATTATGACCTAAGCTGAAGGCAGACGCTCAACCAACTGGGCCACCAGGTGCAGCTCCCCACTCCCCGCCCCCCCTTTTAAAAAAATACAACGGCAAAACTGACTTTATAGAATTCTAGAATGATCAAATAGTCTATGAGGGCTAAAATGACATAAACTCTCTGAGTCAGTAATTTCACTGTTGGGAATTTATGTTCTAGAATGAAAAGCAGTGGTATGCCAGGCTATATGTGGGATAGTGTTTGCTGTAAGCACATCTGTTATAACAGACATTGGAAACCACCCGAATGCACACAGATGGGTTAAGAAAGGTACATCTGCTTGGAGGAATAATACGCAACTCTTAAAAAGGATAAATTAGGAGGACAGGTGCCCATGACATATTGCAAAGTTTAAAAAAGTAGTTAGAATGACGTGTATTGTATGGTGCTTCTTCTGTACGTAAGAAAGCCCTGTTATCTTCATGTGTGTTTGCATTAATCTGGAGAGTATCTGCTTGTCGACTGGATGGGGTGGGGGGTTAGAAAGAAGACAGACCATTAGTTTTAGAAGGAAAAAATATATAGAAATACATGGTGTAAAATACAAATCTGTACTTTCGCTGTTTTGTTAAATTCTCATAGGTGGTTAGTACACACATCTTCCCCGATCTGAGGTTTCTTCCTGGCATCCTGCCCTCTTCCTCAGGTGGAAACAGCTCCAAGGTGGCCTTTTCCTGGTTCCTTAAAATGAAGATGCCCAGATTTGCCTGAAGGCAGGCCGTAGAAATAACTGTTTCTAGTGCACCCATAATCGGCCATCAACATGGAAGACGAAATGGGGTGACATTTTGTAAAGGGAGGAGAAGATGAGGCCATTAATGTGCAGCCCTGGCTGGTTCGAGCTGTTCGCGGCCGATTTGTGGCCAATGCTCTGTAGGCTTGGCAGGAGGGAGATCTGTTATCGAGGCCCTCTGCCTGCACTTAGCCCAGCGGCCATTTCTCAGGGAATATTGATCAAAAGTACTCACCTCCACCATCTCAGGAGCCTAATGCAGTCCCTGAGTATTCATGTGAAAAAAAAGCTTTTCTTCGCCAGGCTATTTTCTGAAGTCAAAAAGATCCTTTCAGGAGCTATAATAGCAAGCCCCTTCCCACTTCACACCCTCGGTGAGAGGCATACTCCAATTTTCAGACCCCCAGGACCCCATGTCAAGGTGGAAGCTCACAAGTGTGACCTCTTTATGTAGAATATTCTCTGTCAAACTCAACAAGCATTTTGCTGGAGGGACAGGTGGTAAATAGAAGTGGGAGATTAAAAATTACACCTGGACACAGGGAACTGGAAGGGAACTCTTGTCCTGAGAGAATTTATTCATTTATTCTTTATTTCCTCAAATAATGTTTTGAATAGAATTTTTGATTATAGACACAATGTCCTCTGATATATAAGGCAGGATTATCTTGGTGTGAATGTACAAAA
Organism: Taxidea taxus jeffersonii; assembly: GCA_003697995.1. NCBI lineage: Eukaryota > Metazoa > Chordata > Mammalia > Carnivora > Mustelidae > Taxidea > Taxidea taxus. The sequence continues at coordinate 30,647 of RCUC01155832.1, read as the reverse complement.
AACAAAACAACAACAACAAAAAAAACCCCAAAACCCAAAACCAAAACCAAACATCTCGTCAGTGTTTTCCTTGTCAGACATGGTACAAAAGGGAGGATCCTAACTGGGACTCCCTGATTTCTCATTTATGCTGCAAGAGGCAAAATCTTCCAGACAAGTATTTCTAAACGTGGCAGCCTGTTACAGATTCTCACCCCCTTCATCTTATCTAATTTCATTTAGGATGGTAGAGACTTGGGTATTCCAAGTACTTTTAATTTAAAATGATAACAATAAAAAAAGAAGCAATCTTCAGTTCTAGAAAATTCTTTTATATTACCCAGAAAGAGCATCATTTCAGAGTTCCTGCTGTTTTGGTTGCTGTCATCGGCTGTTTTTGGAGGGCACATCTGAGACCCTATTTGGGACAAAGAGGGTGGTGCTCTTGTTTAAAATGCCCCTGAGGTGCCTGGGTGGCTCAGTGGGTTAAGCCTCTGCCTTCGGCTCAGGTCATGATCCCAGGGTCCTGGAATCGAGCCCGGAGTTGGGCTCTCTGCTCAGCGGGGAGCCTGTTTCACTTCCTCTCTCTCTGCCTGTCTCTCTGCCTACTTGTGATCTCTGTCAAATAAATAAATAAAATCTTAAAAAAAAAAAATGCCCCTGATTCCTGAGGCTGTCAGCAGGGCTTGTTATGTTGTCTGGGGTGAGGACGTGGTTTAAGCTGCAGTAGGCAGTGGGCAGGGAGACTCTGGCCTCAGTTTTAGGAGCCAGTCCCTTTTTGCTCCGCTCAAGGGTGGTCTTTGGAGCATGTAAGGACACTGATTTCTTTACCTTCTTAACTCCTCAAACATAAACCTTTTCTCGGAAACAACAAGCAGAATATTGTGACCAAACTGTGGCAGGAGCTCAATCGCGCTGCGGAACTGTGTGTATAGAATGCAGCAGAACCTTCTAGAGTGTGGCACAGATCACTGTGTATGACCTATCTGTTCTTGCTCCTGGTTCTTTGCCATCATCTGTGTTTCAGATCTGAAGATATGAGCAAAACCCCAAAGGTTTTCAGAGTAATAGAGGAAGGCCAGTAATAGCATCATCTTTTTTTGCCTTCTGGGATAATATCCCAGTAAAACAAGCTCCCTGATGCTGGAAAACGCTGGTCGCTGTTGTGCCTGATCCAAGTGAGAGAAAGGTCAGGGTGGCTTCTGAATTGGCCCCAGGGAAACCTTCACAGGGGCCAGAAGGAACATGGAAACTACTAACAGTATGTGCACCGATGAAGATCTGTGATTGCTGCTGATTAGAGGTGTGGTTAAAAAAAAAAATGGCCTAGGAAACCTAGCTCCTCCTTGGAGCTCCACTTTCTAGCTGTGTGAGCCCTAGGGAGCCATCTTTGGTCCTCAGTTTCAGTAGCCACAGAAGGAGGTGGTTGGAGCCCAGGCTAGACAGTCTAGCCGATAATCCTGGTAGACCAGATACACGGGGATGACATTTACAGTGTGTTCCATCTCCCTGACCTTAGCTTTTTGATTTGAAAAATGAAATGCAATTAAAACCATTTCCATTTATAGAAAAGTAAATGATAATAGTTCCCCATGACATAAACTGTTTAATAAATAAAAGGGGACTCAATTTAGTTTATACACAGACAAAAGACTGTAACACTAGCTCAAATGTGTACACACGTGAACAAATATAAATGTCTGAGTCTTATTGCTGAGGGATACTCTGCAGCAAAAGTAAAAAATAGGGCATTTTTCCAGTAATGGAGTATTTTTTTATGGCCAGGGTGTACCTTTAAGTTATTCTTTCTTTAGGCACCTGGCAAAAGCCAAGAAAGGTCAAGAAAAGCATTACTTGTAGCAATGGTCCTTTTGGAATGAGTGGAAATTGGATTCTTCTTGGAATTCTCCTGAAGGTCTTGCATAATTTGGCCTAAGATTTGATGAGCAATTTTTGAGAATGACTGGAAGTATGATGACTAGGATACCCTCCCCAATGCCTCCCGTCTTTTTGTTATAAATAAGACAATAAACTGCTTTGTGAGACTTCCACAACACTATCCTGTGAAATTCAAAGGACTATTTCCAGATCTGAAAAGAATCCATAAATTATCCTGGAGGAATTGGGCCATCTACAAAGTGGAATCATTAGGAAGGGCAGGACACTACACTGAGCAGTTAGTTCCTCAGGGGCTCTTTGCTCTTGTTCCCTTCACTCCAGGGACCTGTGCGGGATGGGGAGTAAGGGCCGCCCAAAGCATCACAATGGGGTTGGTTCAGTGTCTCAATCCATATCTATCTGCAGGTCAGGATCCTTGAGGGGGCGAGGGGGACTTTAAAAATTAGATGCTGAGGTTCTATCCAGACATGGTGGACCAGACAGACGCACCTACGAAGCTTCCTGAATGATTCTTGTGCACAAGGCTGGGAACCTCCGCTTCTAGAAAACAGAGCTCTAAGATTGCATCAAGTTGTGTTCTATGAGGAAACAAGTGGTACAAGCACTTTTTACCAGTCCAAGGCTTTAAAAAGCCACATCAGTTCAGGCTCTTCCTGGCTCCTGGGGAGGAACCTGGACCCTTTTTGAGGTCCCCGAAATGTCTTGTAAGTAATGGACTCAACAACTATTTGCGAAATGGACCAATGGATGATTTTTAGGTAGCTCAACTGTCCAATATGCTGGAAGTTCCCCGGTGCCCAGAGCATGGGACTAGCCCAAGAGGCTGATGGAGACCATCTGGACAGGCCATTGAAACATGATGATTGGAGGGGTGAGGCAGGGCCATCAACAGGGCCTCAGCCACACCAACAGGAGGCTGGTATTACCTTTTATCTACCACTTACTCACAAAGACACACACTCAAAGTCAGCCTCTTGCTCATCAGGGCCAGGGATTCCCTACTGACTTTACATACACACATCTGTAAATTTCCCCAGAGTGGTACTGGCTACCATTTTGGATACATAATTAAGTTTTGATTAAAAAAAAAAAGGCTTTTGAGCAACTCTGATAAAACAGAACACAAGCCATCTTTTGTGAGATGCCAGAATAAACTTTATTTTCCTAGAAACTATAATGACAACGAAAGAAACATGCACCTAAGTGCTGTGTTTCTACTTTATTAAATCATCACAGTAAATCAGAATGAAAGAGAGGAGGAGGGTAGACTGGAGAGTTGAGCGGCAGTCATCAGCAGAGCTGTGTGCTTTTCCGGGTAGGCACACGCCTGCAAGGGTGGACTGTATGAAGGGGTCCAGCCCACCGAGGCCTAAGCCCAGATGTGGGGCATGAAGCAAATTAAATAAGAGAGAGCAAAGTAAAAGCAAATGACATCCTATAACTTAATCCCCCATATTTATCAGTTTCTCTTTCTTATTTACATGAACTAAATGTCGACCTGAACCCATAAGAAAACATTCACTTAATGTGTATATCATACACAGGTACTGAGTGCAGCTAGAACAGTGGTTTCATGTTGAATTTCCCTCCAGTAGATAGACACGACGCAGTCCCATGTGAGACATCACAGTAAGTTGAGAAGGATCTCTCCAGCTTCCAGATGATACAGATGGACCAGGAAGGGAAGCACAGGCTGCCACACTGGGAGGAAGGTCAGGAAGACGTGATTTGCATGGCCTGCGGATCCGAGTGATCTCTTGTTCAGAAGGCTGGAGGTCCCGTCTCTCAGCCCCTCTTGTGAAGGCAAGACTTGCCTCCCCTTCCTCCCCTGGCTTTTAGCAAACTGCAGCCGTCACTGCATGAAGACACCACGACAGTCACTTACCCAAGTGAAACTTCCTTACTACTGTCTGCTTCAGATTTGACTATTTTTAAGAAGTCATCATTTTGTTTTTTTAAAGTACAAAAACCTTCTTAGTAAGGCTATGGGATATCAGCTTTGCTTTGGACGGAAATCAGTGTGTGCAGAGATCAGTGTGAAGAGAAGTGGGGGGACAGGCTGGGCCCTGCCCAAGATCCGGCAAATCTTACCCATTTTGGGCTGATTAGGGCCACTTTTGCTTACAGATGGCTGACCTACTAATGTGATGAGTCAGCAATGGGACTCAGGTGGGTCCCCGCTGGATGAGTGACACTCCATAATTTTGCTGGAAAGGCATGTATTGCAAAAAGCACAATATTTGCTTTTCTAAGTGAAGAAAAAAAAGAACTTGATCATCTCAATTTTCCACCCCAAATAGCAAAAATGATTTAGGTCCACGTGATTGTAAGCAAACCTGGCTGCTAGATTTCCTGTTTCCCTATTCCACACCGATGCTGCTGCTGACAGCAGTGGGCTCAGAAGTAGCTCCAGTCCCCAAACCGCGGGCTGGAGTCTGGGGTCTTAGGGATGTTAAAAACAGTAGGAATGACAGGAAAGGTCTAGGTATTTGCTGCCTACGACTTAATTTCCCATTTGCAGCTTAGGAGGCCTGGTTCTGGGAGATAAAATGGAATCATGGAGCAGGGAAGTTCAGTGTGACTTCTGCCACAAGGGATTTCTAGAGCCTGGCAATGAAATGTCCTTCCAGAAGCTACTGGCTGTCAGAGCCTGCCTGGGACTCTGGAGCCCAGGTATGGGTGATGTGCTCCCCTACAGGAAGGAGGTCTGGGCACTTCGTAAATATCCAGTGGAGCAACTCAACATGAGTCTGGAGTCTGAGCGACAGCGGACAAACCATGCCGACCCGAAAGTCCAAATTATTAAAAAGATGGGGGTGGGCGGCTGGGGCAGGGGTGGGGAAGGTAAGAATCGTGGTATTTGCTGACACAACAGAAACTGTTGTGACTTTCATGGCTTCATGCCATGAAGCCCCCAGTGAGCCAAACAATTGGGCCCATTTACCGAGCAGCCCAAGGTAACTAAGGCTTATTTCTATTTCTCTCAGGTTTGGGTAACCCCCAAGCCACTCTGTCTGTGAGCCTGGGCCTCACGCCCTACCTGCAGTCCTCTCTAAAGCTGAAAAACAAATTCTCGCTAGACTTAGAAAATCCATCCTTCCCTAGGAATTTCTCGATCCTTCCTCAACTGTCCCATAAGCAAGCCTGGCTCCTGGGTCTGCTTGTTTCTCCAGCAAAGGTCAGGTACCAGCCAAACCAACGCAGCGGTGGATGGAAAGAAGTGACTGGTCAGTTGAAAACGGCCACTCTGATGGACTGAGAGGGCTCAGCGGACTCACCAGGAAGGGTACCAAAGCTGCCAGGGGGGACACATAAGTGGGAACAGAACAGAGAGGCAGAGAGTTAAGGGAGGCAGGGAAGCACCCTTTCAGGGACTGATCTTTCTCGAGTTCCTAGCGCCTGTGTTCTATGTGCTGCCCACTGCCCCTTCTGGAGATGGGCTGCAGGCCTAGGTGAGAGGCAGAGGACCACAGAGCTCTTCCTAACTGATGTTTCTGTTGCTGATACCCTCAGACCCTCAGCAAGGATGCTGGCCAAGCATAGATGGAAGTTCGGGCTTTTCATTTCTTCTTCTTTTTAAACAGACTCAACATGCCTTTCTTGGAACCAAATGGGTAGAAAGCCCCCATTTGTGCCATGGTCCTCCCCCAGCAGTGGGCAGGAGAGCACAACTACAGGGCAAAGTTTCTGGAGGCAGAGGGACATCATGGGGGTGAGGAGGACTGTCTCAGTCTAGCTCCTGCACTGGTGTGCTCCTTGTGTATTGACATGGGGCTGTGCTGAGCTGGGCCCTGGAAGCTTCCTGACCTACAGGAGCTTTCATAGGGACAGGATCCTGTTTCCTCCAGGATGGTTGGAAAAACCTCTTCCCAGTTAGTGGGCATCAGGCACCAGGTGGAAAACACTCAGCAACTCAGATAAAACTTCTCCTGGGCAAAAGACCCTGGGGAAAGCCAATTTCCATGATGATGAAATTTTTGAGTAAACCATAAATCCTAACATAAGACCTAGTGAAATCAATGCAGAGAAAATTCCTCAGTTTAGCAGTTGTTTTGCCAGCCCTTCTGTGAATCTTGCTTGGGTTTATAAACAACTCAGGGTATAGAAACCAGTTGCTCTCCACCCCTTCCCAAAAGCCCAGAATCTTCTCCTGTCATCTCAGCTGGGAGCGGTGGCATCAATGCCCATGAGAGCGGGTCTGTCTCTGGTTGTTGGCGACCTTCCTCTCTTCTTCTTTGGAAGCTCAAGTTTCGTGAGGTTCTAGGGCAAGACGACATGGCCCGATGAGAAAGTCCAGCCTGCGACATTCCGGTGGGGTTCACCTTTAACTTCGGCAGTCCGTTAATGGGAAGATGTGTCGAGAGCACCGGCAGAGTGGTCATGTTTCCCGGGGTCTCTATGTTTGGGGGTTCAGGGTGGGAGAAGGGTGCGTCTCATTGAGCTCCTCCTTGCCAAGAGGCGCCATGAGGTAGGCACTCAGGCTGGCGGCCAGGGCCCTGCAAGGGAAGCAGAGAAAGGCTGAATCACAGCACCAGGAGAGGCCCTGGGGGCACATATCCAAGGAGAACCTGTGGTCCTCAGGACACATGGCACCACTTCCTCAGAAAGACTTTGATGACCTCCCTTTGTCACTGGGGCAGAGATGTTTGCTGAGTGAATCAACACTTTCTTTCAACAACCTTTCTCCGGGTCTTTCTCTGGACTCTCGGGCAGCAGAACCAAGCTGTAAGTCTTCCTGAAATTCACCTGGCCTCACCATCCCATCCACAAGTGAAGAATGAAGAGAAAAAGCCCCTCATTGCAGTAAGGGGAAGAGGAGCTGGGGAGACAGCAGCATGGCCCAGGGTCCATGAAGAAGCCAGGACAACTTGATGGACAGCTTCGGGGATCCCTGCCTGTGTTATTATTTACACGCATTTACATATTGATATTCACCTGATGAGTTACAACTGGATTCTTCCCCAAAGGGTCTGAGAGAGGGCTCAGGACTAAATTGCTTGCCCCAATGAGTCCAGATGAGCTTGGCGCTATTTAACACTAGAGGGAAGAGTAGAATCCAAGCGTGCGTGTCTGCACCTCTCCCCCTCCCCAGAGCTGCTGTGAGGGTGCTCAGAGGAATCCAGGAAGGCCTGCTGCAACACCCAGCCCCAGTTGCTGCTAGAGTCTGGTCTCCCCCGGGGCTGGGCTGTGAGGGAGAGGCTCTGTTTCATCACCCCTCTTCCCCCGTAAGCTATTTTTAAGCTGGCTGTGTTATACCCCAAGCTTCCGGGCTCCAAACAAACCCCAGAAGCAGGCTTTCTGTCCTCCTCCCAGCATGCTTCACTTCCAGGGGTTTGGCCTTTGAAATTTTTATTATTATTGGCATTTGCAATTAATTGATTTAAGTTGTCTTATTCACAGACAACATCTTTTCTCATTTTCTGACCTTACCTTATTGTTTCTAGGAAGAGCCTCTGAAATCAATACCCACAAACATGCTTGGGCCTGAGGAGATGGCCTTCCCCAGTGGATTCCCAATTCCAGTGCCTTAAGATGCCCACTGTGGGGGGCTGGGGGCTCTACCATCTCTTGACTGCAGGTCTGGTCCCTGTAAGGCCGGGCAGAGAGAGGAAATGCCTGGGGCTCTCTCCTGGAGTTCTCATCTTTTGAAAAACAGGCTGCTTTTGACAAAGGCAGCACAGCTATACTGACCACCATGACAGAGACAGCATTGGTAAAAGGTCTCTTTCTCTCTGTCCCCTCGGGGCTGGACACAGGGGTGAACAATCTGATTCAATCCTAGATGATGTTCCATTTTGAAACACTTTCACTTTGAATTGTCTAAGATTTTGCATTCCTCACTAGGAACCACTCTACCCAGTATTTAATCAGATCGATTGGGAGAGAGGGAAGAAAAAAAAAAAAGCTAGCAAATAAAAGAGATGAAGTGATGTTCAAAGCTATGATATTAAGTGAAAGAGTAATTGTGGATGGGAAGGAAATATCGAACACCCCCAGTCGGGGAGGGCAAAGAGAGGGGGGTGCATGCTGCTTTCCAGCAGTGGGGCAGGACGGCAGGCAGACAGAGGGACAGCAGGTGGACAGAGGAACGGCAGGCAGGCAGCGGACTTTGAGGAATGCATAAGTTCTGCAAAACGAACCCCCCCCCCCCAACGAAAGCCGAGGCCCCCATGGCTGGGGGCAAAGGGACAGCTCCCCCTCCCCAGCCGGAGCCTGCATGGCAGTGCCCCTGCATTCCTCCAGTCCCCTACTTCCCACTCTGGCACATCCCCAGCCTGTGATGGCTCCTGCCGTGCCCACTGCACCCCGTGATTGATGGGGAGGCGGCAGCTGGGGAATGGGCGGGCGGGCCACAAAGGAGATAATTCCACTCGCAAGCTGCCGGCAGCCGCTCCACTCTGTTTGCCCCTTTCCTCCTGCTGGAAGCCAGGGGTCTGTTCAAAGGTCACTTGAGCCCCACTTGGCTGCTCTGTAGAAGGAGCGGGAGAGGACACATGCATACGGGGTCCCAGCTCATAAAGACTTCTGCAGGAGGCCCCCACTCTGGAGAGCACTGGATAGCCCCGCTCTCCTCCACCCACCACGAGCACTGGGGCTGGTGGGGGCACGTTGCCTCTGGGGGCTCAAGCCAGCGGGCCGGTTTGGAACAGTTCTGGGAGTGAGCCAAAGCTGTAGCTGAGGTCACAAGAAAGGGCTGCTGGGCCACAGGGTCAGCTCGCTGTGGCAGGGGCTGCTCATCTGACCTGCAGGTGGAGGAGGGTGATGCTGTGGATGAACCCACAAGTCTAGATGCTAACATCCCATCTGCGTAGCTCCTGAGACGGTGACAGGCATCTGTGCCATGCGTTCCTCTGTGGTGACACGGTTAATAAATGACAGCTCACTGGTGTCCTCCCGTATTATTGTGAACATCATCACCATCTGGTCTCCCTTCCACCTGTGAGCCCATGAGTGTGAGTGTGAGCCCCGGCTGCCGCTGGCCGGCACTGCCACAAGGTGGCACCGGGACGGGCCTGGACCCCAGAGCCAGGGCAGAAAGGAGAAGCCCACGGAGGTCACACCTGCTTCAGTCAGCCTGCCCTCTGGGTCCTTAACTGCAGCCCATCCCCGGGTTCTCTACCCTCTGTGCTCCCCCAGCTTTTGTCTGTTCTTCCTCCCCCAGCTGTTCCATTCAACAGCCCCCCAGACAACCTGCCCTCCCTGCACGGAGGCCTCGGAGGCGCCCATTAAGGCGAGCGGTCAAAGGCCGGCCCAGCACGTGCCACATCTTATCGGCCCATCTCAACATCCTGCTCCTCCTGGCTTGGGCAACAAAAAAGGGGGCGGCCCCGGGTCCATGGGCTCCCTGTGGCCCCGCACACAAAAGGGCGGGTGACAAAGACATTTTCTGGGATGGCAGGTGTTGGTGTCGGATTCCCCGCAGAGCGCACGGGCAGAAGAAAGGCGAGGCTGGGTTTCCCCGGGCAGCACAGACATGCAGGGGCAGAAGTGTGGGCAGGGCCCCTCGAGAGGGAAGGTGGGAGGCAGCAGGCACTCGAGGGGACATTTCAGCACGGAGTTAGTCCTGGATGGAGGCAGGTTAGTGAATTCACGCACGCCTCCCTGAGAGCAGGGTGGCTGGGCAAATCCCAAGCCTCAGTCTTACCTTGCTCAAACATCGCAATGAGACCTTTACATATTTTAATCTGAAAGGAGAGAACATGAAATCAAATGAATACAAGCCCAGTACACCCACAGCCCAACCTGATAATGAACGCAGTGCTAATAATACATTTATTCCTGTGCTGCTTGGGTGTTGTCACAGCTTTGGAGATCATTACGAACTGAAAAGTCACTTAAAATTCTCCTTGGCAGGGCAGAATTCTAGCTGCCATCACATTTATAGATGTGAAATGAAAGAGACAATAGCGTTCTTAGGATGTGTTGTGTGGACGCTGCTGGGAGCTCCATGGGCACCAGGAGGCACTGACCACAGGCCCCTTTTCCTGTCACCCCTTATCTGCAGACTGATTTGGTCGAAAATATGTCAAAAATAAGAATGTTCAAGAGGAGCATTTGGAAGTCAGTGGATGACCTCAAAAAAATACTTGCCAGGCTCTAAGTGTGCAAGTTTGCGTGCCTCTTCATTTCATTTCACAGGTTTCTGAGGTGTACACAGTGTGTTAATTCAGTACTAGTGTCAACGGTGATGTGACAGTCCCCAGGGAGGAGGCAGGCAGCCTGCTGCATAGCAGGCAGCTGGGAAGGGGGCCCTGCTGTGGTGAGATTGGACTGCAAGCTTACCCTCCTGCCCAGAGCAGGAGGATCTCAGCAGTCAAGCTGATCCGGAGACAGGATCCGAGTTTTATGGACTTGGTGACAGGTTTTCTTAATTCCCCCCCACCCCTCCCACAGACAGTATATTTTCTAGGTGGGTTTCCCTTAGCAAGTTCTCAGCCTCATTCTCTACCAGGCATAGCTCCTCACCCCAACCCCCATGCCACTCCTGAATTCAGTGTCACTAGACCACCATCAAATCTGGACAAAGGACATTCATCAGTGACACGGACTGCTGTCTGCTCAGCCGCAGTTGTAAACTTGGATTGTCTGTTGATCCTGCCTGCCAAGGTTGGCACAGGGAGCAGGGCCAGTTTCTAAGACGGTGGTTCAGAAGGCTGTCAGAAGGACCACTGACATACTGTTAAGTGGGGTTCTCCAGGAGAAATGTGCACCTCTACAATCTGTTGAAAATTCACCCCCTCTGCAGAATCATTTGGGGTTAGGAATTTCAGGATAAATAGCCTGCTCCTTCTCTATACGTTGATAGTGCTCTAGCCCAGAGAAGTGCTTGCGACTGTGCTGATTGCTGGTAACAGACTAGAATGTTTTTCATGGATCCTGGATAACATGATGATCTCGATTTCCTGCTTTCTCCCAATGCACTGTGCTGTGCACAGTGTGGCACCCATTTCTGTGCATGGAAAATGGCAGGCGTACAACATCTCTCCGCGGGTCTCTCTTCCTTCAGTTGGGGAGGCCCAGTTTTTCAGGGTAGCCCCATGCTACCTACCCTGTCCGGTGTGAGCAAAGGTTCTCTTCATGAAGGGGCTCCTTGGCCTCCCTCCGCTGCAGCCTCTTCAGCGCTGGTTATGCTGGGCGTACCAAGAAAGCAGATGGCGCAGCTAACAATGGATGACTTGTTTGTAATTGCTGATGAGGACTGGTTTGCTCCTCTCCCCAGTGCGTCCCCAGATGCAGCCTGGTGTGGTGTGCTGGACCAAACAGAATGTCTCAGTAACTGCCAGTCCATGGGTGAGTTAAGGAGATGCAAAGACAGAGACAGTTGGGGGCTGCCTTAATTATTCCGTGGGGCTCAAATGTCACTTGCCCTTGACACACAGGCAGTGCTACCAAAGGGCGGGGGCCTGCACTTGGAACAGAGGAGTAGGCTGTCAGCTTTCTGATACGTCCCTGGGGGTGAGTGTGAGGTACCAGCTAGCCTGGGCAGCGTTGGAAGGCACCAGAAGAGAGCACACGGGGCGTGGAGAGGAGGGACAGGAAGAGAACAGGAGGCGCATGATGCTTAGGGGGATGCAGGAGAGATACAGAGCATAATTATTTCATTTTTTTATCAACTGGGCACCTGAGATGTGCCAGGTTCTGTTCCAGGCTCTTGGTTACAGCCGTGAACAAAGCAGATGAAGCTCCTGCCTGTGGGGGGCTTTGGTGGCCGAGCTGTGGCCTGCATTCTAGCAGAGTGGTATCACCCCTTGGGTGGGCAGCAAGATCTTATTTTTTATACACTGAAAGCCCAGATACAGGTATGGCAATTAAACAAATACCTGGAATTTCTGGTGTTTTGCGGGAAGAAGACAAAGGAGGAAATCCAAATGTCTTGGGGACCTCTGCGGTGGGGACTGGAGCCACACTGGGTGGGAGAGTTAATATGTACATTACATTCAAAGTTTTTCCTTTTTTCCATCAAATTCAAAGTTTTTCTTACACATTAGTGGTGCTGGGACTCTGGGAGAAACTCTGTTCACGTCTAAGAGCAGGGGAGTGAGGTCCCTCTGGAGAGAAGCCTCTGCGTGTCAGGACACACCAAGGGGCTAAAATGCAGGTGCTTGGTGGCTCTGAGTGGAGAATCCAGAAGCCACTTGTAGAGAAAGATGTCCTGCTTCGTGGGCCTCTTACAGCTTCTCGGCTATTCCGGATATCAACGAGGATTTGCTACAACACAGGAAACAATAGTCTTGATTGGAGATGAGCTATGTTCCACACAGCTCTGCCTCGTGGTCTTTCTGTGGCTTGTGTTCTTGGGCAGGCCTCACCGGGAGAGCTGAAGAGCAAGGGTTTGAATGGAGCTTCTCATCTCTGAGGAAAGGCTGCCATCCGGGACCACCACCTGGGATGACACTGGGCAGAGTCAGACAGGAAAAGTGGCTGATTCTCCTTGGGTCCTTGTTACTGAACAGTCAGTGTGGAAAATGATGAACTCGTTCAAGATAATTAGGGAAGGGACTGGCTTTGCGAGCTGGCATGGCTGAAGGAGAGAGACAGTGGACCATGGTTCCAGTTTCAGGCGCACGCTAAGTATCCTCCCAGCAGGAAGGTGGACAGAGCGGGAGATCAGAGAGCTGTCTGGGCTATTCAGACCCCTTGGAATGGCTCTGAGGAAGGGAACAGGTGCAGCTGTGGATGGGGTAAGCCTACACGCTCAACTCAACACTGGCAACTCAAGACCAGTGGGAATTTGCCAGCTTAATTAACATTTCCAAATGGCCCAAGGATGGCTTCCAGTATTTCCAACCCAGCAGCAGTGGCTGTGTCCTGGCCCTGGCCCTGGCTCTGGGTTTCCTCTTTTTGGTCGTTGGTCTTGCCCATCAACTTTGGTTCCGAATCAGAAAGCTGGGACAGCTGGACCAAAAGGCAAGCAGGCAGAGGGCGTAGGTCCTGTGTGTCTGCACGTGCATATGCACCTGTGCAGGAGCTAAGCAAGCAGGTGGGATGCCCATGAAGTTCTCTAGCATTCTTCTCTTTTCCTTCCACAGCTATAACATACTTATATGGCTCCATGGTTAAACTGAACTAAATTATACATTTAAGATTAATATCTTGGTATCAACTTTTCTTGTCAGATCCTTGCAGTGACAGAGGTTTCTAGACCATCTTGCTATCTCACAGAACATGAATACAAAGATCTCGGTTACATCTTAGCCATGATAGGGCTGTTCATTGTACCAGACTGAATTCACATCTCAGAAAGTGGCAAAAACAGTACAGACAATTTACAGCAGCAATATTCCTAGGAAATAGCCAAAAAGAGGAATAGTCAAATGTCCATCAACTGATGAAAGGATTTACACGGATGAATTATATCTCAATAATGCGGTCTGGAAAAAATGGCAAAAAGGAACAGAAGGGCAGCAGCACTGTCACTTCTTTTCCCAAAGTGATGCAACAGAAGTGGCTACAAGTGTTGGAAGAATCAGGTTCTCCCCCCACCCCGTGGATGCCCAGGGAGGCAGGAGGACAGGGTCACCTGGCGGAGCCAGCAGGAACTCTCCTCCTGTGTTACACCACAAACTCTCAACCAACCGTCCTCAGAGCAAAGAAAATGGGGCTGTCCCTCGGACCACACACTACTCTTTCCTTTGAGGTTCTCTCGGGTTTATCCTAACTTAAGTTCATCCATCCCCTAAACACCCAGGAGTGGCCTGGGGTGGCGAGGTGGGACTACAGTGTAATTTTCTTTAGGACACGCTAGGATTCTATGTGTAGCTCGGGACAACTTTTTACATTTTCTAATAATCAGCTGCTCAGGAAAACATAGCAGTGATATCTGCGGTGACTTGAGGGAAGACAGGGAGTTCCAGGTATCTGTCTGAGCTGAGAAAACATCAAAGAAACAATGGGACTGTCTGGTTGTTAAACTGATGAAAGCCACCCTGTTGTCTTCAGACAGGAAGGAAGCAGTTTTATTCCATAATTAAGATGTTTTCCATATGTGAATTCTTTCTGTGGTGTCTCATTTTCCTCCTAATTTTCACTTACATTTCAATTTCAAATCTAACTTTCAATTACATTTCTCAGTTATCTGTGTCGAAGTGGCTGTGTATTTGCCACTGGACACACTGTAGAGGTCAGAAGTCCTATAAAATAGTCCTTTTTGCCTTTTGGGAGGAGCATTTTGCCTTTGCCACAAAAGAAGGGCATCCCCCGCCCTGCCACAAGTAGGCCCCAAAGAGCAGGAGGCCTCTCCGGGCGGGCCAAGCCCCTGAGCCCTGGTCTTGACATGACCAGCTGCTTGATAATGAAAAAAACCAACACTCCTCAATTCCCAAACTGCCAAAGAGATGAATGCAGTAATGTGATTTCTACATAGAGGTAAAGAGCCTTTACTACTCATCGCTTGTTCTAGAGACTGTTTTTCTCAGAGTAAAACAATGCCAAGGAATCTTCACTCTTGTATCCTAGCTCTTATGGCTCAATGCAAGCCCCTTTATGTGTCTTCTGTGCACCGGGGATGGTTATCTACCATGATTCTCCACACTAGCCCATGGGTTCCTGACCACTGGATTCTGGTGTAAGTCTGGCAGAGGGGAAGTCTTAAGCAGGTGGGGGACAAGCGACCTCAGGTCAAAGTGCTGCCCCATCCCCTTTTCACTTTCTTCCTCCCACCATGCAAATCTTCCCCTACAAGAGGTGGGTGTCACCATGCTCCCCTCACCTGTTAGGTTCTAGTTAGGGGCTGTGTTCTGTGGCACCAGGGGGAGGGGTCGTCACCGGGGGCCTCTCTAGTGGCCCCATGGAGAATGTTCGGGGTAACATCTCTTGGATCACAACATTCGTTCATTACTCAACATGTATTCTGTGCCTGCTGTGTAGCAGGTGATGGGAATACATGGGGGAACAAAGTATTATCTGACTAGCCTCCCTCCCGATCCTCCTCTAGAATATCCTCCCCACAGGAGTCAGAGTGATCTTTTTAATCAAGAATCATACCATGTGACCCCACTGCTTAACACCCTCCAGCAGCTGCCCAGGTCACTAGAGTAATAGCCAAGGTCTTTCTCTAGGCCTGTGAGGCTGTTCTGACTTTCCTCCTCCTCCTGACCCCCTTGTTGGCTCTACCCTAATCACACCGGGCCCCTCACTGTTCCTCAGTTGTGCCAGAGAAGCACCAGCTTTGGGGTCTTTGCATTTGCTGTTCCCTCTGCCTGGAGTGCTTTCCCCCAAGATTAAAATGGCTCGCTCCTTCACTTCCTTCAAGTCTCTCCTCAAATGTCACCTTCTCAGTGAGGCCCATTTTATTTTATTTTTATCAATGATTTTATTCGAGAGAGAGCGAGAGAGCGCATGAGTGGGGGCGGGGTACAGAGGGAGAGGGAGAAGCAGACTACCCGCTGAGCAGGGAGTCCATGTGGGGCTCCATCCCAGGACCCTGAGATCATGACCTGAGCGGAAGGCAGACACTTAACCAACTGAGCCAGCCAGGCACTCTCCCATCCCCCATTTTAAATGGCACCCCACAGCTCCTGACAGGAGACCAGCGTCTTCACTCATCTAAAAGTTAAGCCTCAGGAATGGTGGGCTGCTGTTTTGCCCATTTCTATACCTTCTCCATTAGCGCACAGTAAATATTTATGGAACGAATGTCTGAAGTCCCTAACTTATGTGGCGATGTTCCGAGGAATGAAGCAATAGTTCCCATCTATCTAGGCTGTACCAAAGGTATGTGTGTGTCCCCAGGACTTGGGTTGGTCTGAGTTTTAATATCTAAATATGGTGTCTGGCAAGTCACCAGCTTTGGGTAATTGGAATAAAGAGCAGAGTCAGCCAGTGACCCGAGAAGCCCTATTTCTGGCTTCTTCCTTTCTTCTCTGTGGTCATCCCTTCTCTGGGACTCTTGCCCTGATGTTGAGTGGGCCAACATCCCCTGGTCAGGAAAGCCTGGGCTCAGAATGCTGCATGCCTAGATGTTACACAGGGTTCTGCCGTTAACCGGAGTTGGGCTGTTTCTCTAGCTGCTTCTCCAAGCCCTGGGGACAGAGCTAGGGAGCAGGGTTTCCCTAACTACCATGCATGGGCTCTGGGACGCAAACCAGCTGCAGGGTCTGCCTGGACGTATTTCAGCAGCCATGGCAGGAGAACCTGCACTCTGTGGTTTTGCCTGAGTTCAGGGCAGGGGGTGGGGTGGGGTGGGGAACAGAACCCTGCCACCTGAGTCCTGGGAGACCTGCAGCGGCTTTCCTCACCTTGGGCAATGCCAAGGTCAGACGACCTTGCTGGAGAGAAGAGACAGGCTGGGTGACCATGTAGGCCGAGGATGCTGCCACAGGTAATGGCTGAGCACTGGGAGGTGTGGTGGGGGGTACGCCGGAGGGTCCTGGTGTGGGTACACAGGCAACGGGATGTGTCCTCTATGCATCTGGGATTTTATTGTCTCATATTCCTGAAGTGCCTGAAAAATAGGGTTTTGCCTTTTCTTTCTCTCTTTACACTCTTTACAGAGATGTTGTAAGGTTTCTTCTGTGCTGAGAAATGAATTTTGGCCATGTCAATGCTGTAAATATGTTTTTTATTTTATTTATTTTTAAACAAAGTTGACTGGCATGTTTCCCATTTTTTAGGGATTTTTTTTTTCTCCCTGGACTTTTGAGGGCCTTTGAAGGTTAATTGGAGAAAAGTAACCAGCTTTTCTGTCTATTATGCTATGCAGAGGTTTACTTTCTGGTCATCATCATATAGCCTTCTGGAAAAGGACAGTATAAAAGATTCTTTCTTTTTTCCATCAGCAGATTTAAATGCTGGTAAGAGAGCTTCCATTTGGCCTCTGCTTTGGTTTAGTTGTTGCTAAATCGAAACTTAAGCAAAACCATGGCGTTTTCCTGGAACCCACCCTACCCGGCTAGGGTTTGCACCTATTGCCCCTGTTAGAACTGGGAGAACATGACCATCACAGCTGTGGTTCACAAGGAACATGAACACAGGGTGTTGGAAAGCTCCAGGTTCTTCTGAAACAAATCTTGAAGATTATTTGAAATAAGCTTTAATTAAGAGTAATTTCCAAAAATTGTCTCTGAGAAAAATTCTTGGTACCTGCCGGCCATCTCTTGGCAACTGTGAAAGTGTCACGGGAACTGTAATTAGCAGTTAGAGAGGGAGGAAGATGCCACTTGCATTTAAAACCCTGTAAGGACTGAGAAATCAGAATTAAACTGAAGACGGCATTTCACAGAAAAAGCAGCATCTTCAAGTTCTTCCAAAGAACAATTTAAATGTGATGTCAATACTTCAGAATGAATCATCTTGGGTCCCTTCTTTTTCTGGGAATCTGTGAACAACCCCAACCTCTGTACCAGCCCCAGGGGCAGGAGGGTCCCCATACGAGCTCTGAAAGGAGTCATTTCTTCCTCTGTGCTCTTTCCACATTGACTGTCCCTCATATTATTCTTCTTGTCCACGGCCTTCCAGTTCTCAGACATCTCAATTCTTAGCCAATGTGGGAAAGTTGAAAATTGACTGGCGGGAAGACTTAGTAGGGTATCTAATACATATCAGGTTAAGTTTCCTGTCTCTTCCAACCTTAGGAGGCAGATGGCACAGCTCATCTCAGGGAAATCTCAACCCAACTGACCCAAATCATTGGCTCACTGTATCTTTCTTTGAACTGTATCTTTTTAATATGTGGTGACAGTTTGGAGGTAACTCATCTGGGCTTACTCTTAAGTAGCCATGTTTTAGTAGTTCAAATGCCTGCTTTTCCTTAACAAGACTGCAAGCTCCAGAAGGGTAGGGGAGACATTGAAAATGAAGCTTCCAGAGCCTTCCTGTTCCCTTAAGGTGCCCAGCACAGTCCCAAGGGTGGGGGAGGTCAGGGTCAATTCAGAGATGGCCCCATGGTCCAGGGAGTACCATCATTTCCTATTAGAACAAATGTCTGTCTCCTTTCTTTCTTCCCCCTCCCTGAGTGGACACTGAGGAGAATAAAAAATTAAAAAATTTTAAGAGGGAAAAAGGGATGAAAAAGCATGAAGCAAAATCTGGTGCTGAACAGGGCAATGAAGAATTCTCTTTAAAACCCACAATACTGTTTATGAAAGTATCCTACAACACATTTCAGTTATTCAAACTGCATCATGCGGTCTGTGGAGTACCCAGGCCCTGCCCGCACACCCCCCCGCCCCTTCTCACACCAGACTTTGGCCATATTGCTTGCTAATCACCAGTCCACTGTCACTAGGAGACTGGGAAGGGAGGGAGCCTCCAAACACAATCACAGGAGTTTGTGCTGTCTCTGCCTCAAGCCCCACACACATCTGTGACCTGGAAACAAGCAATAGCCTGAATCTTTCCATCCACATTTCTATTGTATTCCTCTTGCATATGTTTTAAGAAAGAAGCCATACATGTGTCATTCTCTAAAGAATTTACCCCATTATATGGGTGCCTGGGTGGCTCAGTGGGTTAAAGCCTCTGCCTTCGGCTCAGGTCATGGTCCCAGGGTCCTGGGATCGAGCCCCACATCGGGCTCTCTGCTCCGCAGGGAGCCTGCTTCCTCCTCTCTCTCTGCCTGCCTCTCTGCCTGCTTGTGATCTCTGTCAAATAAATAAATAAAATCTTTAAAAAAAAAAAAAGAATTTACCCCATTATAGCTAGAACACAAACATGCCCGCGTGCACACACACAATTTATACAGGCTAAGAAAAACGAAGATAGAAGTGATAAGTTTAATGGCACTAAAATAAGGAGCCAAGCATTACAGAGGTGGCTTGACAGTGCTTCTCAGCCCTGACTGCATAGTAAAATGCCCTCAGGACTCTTTAAAAGGAAGTCCTCATGCCCAGGCCACACCCCAGACCAAGATACACACCTCTCTGGGGAGGGTCAAGCGGGGATTTGCAGGTGGGGTTAGGCGATGGGATTATGGGTGTTTTAAAGAAATCCTATGGATGCTTTATCACATTTTTAAAAAGAATACATTTTTAGTTTTAAAAAAAATATATCATGGGGGTGCCTGGGTGGCTCAGTCAGTTGATCATCTGACTCTTGATTTTGGCTCAGGTCCGTGAGATCAAGCCCTGAGTCGGGTCCCATGCTCAGCAGGAAGTCTGCTTGAGATTCCTTCTTTCCCTCTCCTTCTGTCCCTCACCCCTGCTCTCTCTAATAAATAGTTATATCTTTAAAAAAATACGTCATATGTAAAGGAGGTCAGAATTGAGCTGGTGATGTGGATAGAAGATTTGGGCTGGCTCTGTGAGGGACTACTGGGATGGAAGGATTGAGTGGGGTTGTTAGCTATTTGGAGGCCACGTGGCAATACTCACTTGGCTACAATCAAGTGTTTTGAGGGTGCTGAGTGGAGGTGGCCCTGAGTTCTTGAACAGACAGTGATAAAAGAGCACTTATATTTAAGGGAAACGTCTGGATGATCTAAATGGAGTTCTGAGCTTTCATCTGGGTCTTTAGATAACATGAATAACAAGTCAGCAGCCATGGCTCTGATGAATGAGACTGTCCTCACAGGATGTGTGCTGCAATGGCATTTCCACAGTCATGGTCCCTGGCCTGTGCTCCCCTTCTAGGAGACAGGCCAATGGACAGGCAGCAGCGTATTCCAGGATGAGAAAGGAAGACTCAGGAGGCACATGTTCTAGGAGGAAGGCAGAAGCAAGACCGGCTGGAAGAGGTAGAGGGTTGCATAGAATGGAGTGAGGAAAAACGTGGGCATGGCAGCCCAGCAAACACT
This sequence comes from Taxidea taxus jeffersonii, assembly GCA_003697995.1. Taxonomy (NCBI): domain Eukaryota; kingdom Metazoa; phylum Chordata; class Mammalia; order Carnivora; family Mustelidae; genus Taxidea; species Taxidea taxus. The sequence continues at coordinate 11,038 of RCUC01155832.1, read as the reverse complement.
GGCTGAGGGGTCCCCATGTGCCAGGCACCGTGATCATCTCTTTTACACATACTAATTTGCTGAATCCTTATGAATACCCTTTAAGGAAGGTTCTTATTAAACCCATTTTACAGAATCATGCTGAGCCACAGAATGACAGATAACTGGGCTGAGGCCACATGCTGGAACACAGAGGGCTCCAGCTATCTGGCTGCGGAACCCAGCCTTCTCCGGGGAATCCCTCCTCCCTGCAAGGAGCTTCCAAGGCAGCTGGGGAGGCTGGTGCCAGGTAGAAGGTTCTGCTTAGCGTTGAGCGAGGAGGACAGAAAGACAGTGGGATCTGAGAGACTGAGGTGGCTGTATGTGAGGAAGACAAACCAAAGAAGGAAAGCCTGGGCTGTATTAAATACCGAGGGAGGAAACTACAAACTCTGGCCATGGAGCATGAAGGATTAAAGCTTTGCTGATGGCTATTGCCATCTGCCACTATTCTATGGTTTGGTAGCAGTGCGTGGGTGCATGGGCTCTGGGCCCGGGTCCTGGCTGTGTTTCTAGCACTCCCAGAATATCAGAAACCCCTCTAGGTCTTAGGATGGACTGTCTGAACCCCCGGGGCCTGATGTAGCCAGGGCATGGGGAAGCCTCTGAAGCGCGTTTGTTCATTACATGAAGTTAGAATATATGGGGCTTCGGTTCCCTCATCTGTTCCCTGTGGTTGGTTAGAAGCGGGAATGAGAGGACCCTGGTAGGGTTTTGCAGCCACAGCTACAAGGCCACCCCACAGACTGGCACAACGACATGGGTGTGCTGGCCAGTGAAGTTATCACTGGTCACCTGAGTAACGACTAACCACAGCAGTGTATACTAATAGCTCTGGTAATCTGAGCTTCTGCTGTTTACGTTCTTAGCACTATCATTTCCCAAACTTCATTCTCATCTTATGAAGACCTTTTGAAAAAAACAACGAGAGGAAGGTACAGCTTTACTGAATAAGCTCTGTTGGAAAAACACAGAATTAGTATCACTTCTCTCCTCTCAGAGGCAACATGGGTTTTGGACAATGAAAAACTCTTAAAAGTGGCTGATTAGGAACTCTGTGACCAATGTGCCTGACAGCCAATGTTTGGCGACAGCTTACGAAGTAGGGGATGGTGGTAACCATCTGAGTCTTGGATGATGCCACTGACACCTGACTCCACTTTGGGAAGAAAAGAAGAGTGTGGAACAAGGGGTGAGGGCCTCACTGTCAACTTGCCCATGGCCTTCAGTTGTTCATTCATGGCCTGGTCTTCAGCTTACTCAAAATCAATGTAAAGGGATTAGGCTTGATATCTCCTGAAGCTTCCTTGAACATTCTACGATGTCCTTTGCTGGTTTCAGCAAATTTATGAGGAGGATGAATACGTAAGAAATGCTATCAATCAAAACCTTATGAAGAACACTTTAACATGGAGGGAAGAACAGAGGAAGGAGGGCAGAGAGGGGAGTAGGAGAGACAGAAAGAGATGGAATGAATCTGTAACATGACCACCCTCAATGAATGGGGGAAATCTGTCATCTTTTGGGGGGTTATAATTAGAGGTTACCTTGTAGTGTCTGGGGATCAACCTGATGGCTAACTGCCAGCAAACTGGCCACAGTGGGATCTGTGGGCAGAAGAGCAAGCCTACAACTTCCTGGCATAGGTGAGCACTGTGCATGGTTCAGGGCTCCGGCAAGTAGAAACGGGGTGTAGCTTTACTCCTTTTGCCAAAGGCTGGTGGGTTATAAAAGGAGCTTGTGTAGCATCAACTTGCCTAATTCACTTTGGGACCAGTACACCTGCAGTCTTAGAAGGGTCACCAGAATGACCCAGAGACACCAGGCAGAGTCTTCCAATAGTCTCTATGAACTTAATTTGATTTTGTTGTAGGAGAAAATTACAGGAATCTTGTTTATCAGGCAGGTGAGCATAATAATCCTTTCCAAGAGGGCACCATGCACATCGTGAGTGTGACTGATGAAAGCTTATGGTACAAGAGTTTTGCTGGCAGCAGCATCCTAAGACCGACTCAGACTAATCTGGGTTAAGCTCCAAGTATGACCTACATTAAAAGTGGCAGAATCTGGTGGAGCCCTAGTGAGGAATTTCCTCCCACTTGTTCTAAATCCTGGAACCTTTACAATCTGGCCTATCATGAAGAAGGAAGTATTTCTGACCATATCTTGGAGAAATCAAACATGTTTATGTAGGGCTCACAAATAAACAAAGATTTGTGCTCCCTCTGCTGGCTCCCCACAGCAATATTAAAGTAGAAAGGAACCCAAACCAGTGCTGGCATGTTCGGCAAACAGTTGATTTGCGTATACTGGGAACAACTTGTTTAATTTGGTTTGGGACAGTCTTTGGAAAAAATCAATCTTTCTGAGGGTCTGACCAAGGCATTTGGAAATTCTTAAAATTAGTTATTAAATTCGACATACCTGTAGTCCTCCACTACCAAATTGCTAGCTGTGACTGTAATAGTGATTTGGGGATTCATTTATCAACAGACACAAGTGGATTCCTCCAAGGTTTTAAGGTCCAGACACAACCTTTAAAGCAGTTCGGGGGTGGGGAGCAGTCTCAGGTTCAAGCTCAAGTTTTTTTGTTTTTCCTCTTGTTTATAAGACCAGCTTCCAAAAAGTAAAGATTTATACTATTTATATCCTTTCCGATAATGTCAAACATTAGACTTGATTTTCCAAATCATTAGCATGCAGAAGAATGACCTCATGGTGAACAGATGCACTTGGCTGTGAGCTGCAGTGATTACATCAGTCCCGCCCAGCAGTCAAGGGAGCCCATTCCAGTTAACCCTTTGAAGGCCTCTCTGCAGCCCCCCTTCCTTGGAAACGTGCATGAAAACACAAGCTGAGACTCTCACCCCAAAGTGCGTGCGTGTGTGTGTGTTAAACACATGCATATACACGCATAAACATATACATGTATGCAAACACACAGACACACATACACACGTATGTGTTAATTGCAGCCAATATTTTCACACTGGCTACCTTATAGAAATTGTTGGCCAAAAGGGAAGGAATCACAAGGAATACAAACTATAGGGCTAAGAGAAAGGCAGCTCAAACACCTATTATACACTGAGTATTATTACCAGTACAGATAGTGGACAGAAGAGGTATGAGGTAGGTGGTGTTTTAAAATAACATTTTCTGACTGGGAAAATATCTGTTTTTTAAAAATCTCCTTTTAAAAAGCTGAGTACCCAACCATGAGCCTAATTATCGAAGATCTGACATCTTATGGGTGGCTGACAGTGAATCATGAAGAGAAGCATGTGTAGTTGGCCAGTGTGGCCCTCTATAGCTTCCTTAGGTGACAAGCAATAGCACTGGGGCAGGGGGAGTCTGAGGAGGCATTTTCCGACAGCAGCATCTTTGGGTACGAGCCCTTCCCACTGAGCACATTTCTTACTTATGCGTATGACTCCAAGGCTGATATTATAAGCCTTCCCTCTAGAAAAGGGGGCTACTTGCTGCTACAAATACAGTATGGAAAGAATACAGGGTTCAGGTTATTCTCCCTCTGCATTAACAACAAAGCCCCTTGCAGGGAGGATACAAAGGAAACCTGGGAGCCCCTAATTCCTCAGATTGTGCATATGCATGTGAGCAGGAGCCCAAGGCCCCCGCTTTGATGGCACTGCTGGCCAAGATGGTCTGATTGGGTCCTAAGTGCACTGTGGGGGCTTAAGCCGCTCAGGGTCAATTTTTCCAGTTGGCTTGCTGCTTGGAAGAGCAGTCTACCTCTGTTTCTTAGTTTAAGCTAGCTGGCTCATCTGGGTTTGACTGTACTTGTCCCAAGAAAATAAGGCTAACACTGAATAAATGAAAAATGTTTCCATCTGTAAAAGTGGTACCAGGCCTGGATAGGGATTCCTCAAAAGCAAAACTGGCAGGAAAAGGAGGATGTGCTTCTGAAAATGTGCTTATTTATGGTCTGGAAATGTTCCGCCCTCACTGCATGGCCCCCAAATTTCAGTGCACATCAAGTTATTTCCTAGTTCCTTCCTAATCTTTGTTGTGGGCATATATGCAAAGTGGTGACAGAGAACATGATGTTCAGGCTTAAAATCACGTTCATGGATTGGCATGATATGTGTACCCAAAATTTTATCACTCAACACTGAATGCCCTAAACCCTGAACATTGTGAAATGTCATCCGGATGCTAACAATTTGGAAAAAGGAAGCCCAGCATTTGTTCTGATATCTCATCTTTGGTTTCACGTTCCCTTTGTACCAGTTCCAGTGCCCACTCATGAGCTGTCAGACCCTTATCTGCTAAGTGACTTTGGCAAATGTGATGCTCTTGAAGAAGTCTGTCAGCCGCTGCCTCCAAATAGCAGGTCTTGGAAAACCCAAATCACTTCTCGAGACTCACTTAACATGTTACCTACACACTGGCTCATTTGAATTGATGTAATAAGTCACTGTGAACTTTTAGAAAAGATCAAATTAATTTATATAGATGCTAAAGTATGCATAGGAAACAAAGTTCATCAATATTTGTTTCAGGAACATCTTAATCTGGAGCCTTAAGAATGTAGCAGCTAAGGAATGTCAGTATCTAGTTATTATTTAATTTCTTCTAATTTTAAGAAACAAAAAGCTTTCTCAAGAGTTTAAGAAAAAATAAAACAGCTCAACAACAACACAGAAAAATTAAGCCCCAGTACCTCATGAGGATGAGAAAGAGCTGAATGAGATCTTTAAAAAAATTAGCTTTGCCATGGATCCTTCATGTTCTTTCACCTACACACCAGAAATTATTTTAAACCTCCAGCCAGAGTGGTGTGAAATCTTCATTTCCCTTGAACCCGTTTTTTTTCTTTTTTGGTTTAGATAGAATGTTGGCAGAGTGTATAAAAGAATTCAATTCACAGCTGTTCTATTTTTTTTTTTTAATGTAAGAAACATTAATCAAAGCTTTAAGTTATAAGCTTTCTCATGTTGTTTAGTATTCCAGTTCAACAAAGATCAATAGAGGCCATCCCTGTGTTTCTTGACGCCTCACCAGGAAGCAGAGGCGTGATTATGTAAATCGCAGGGCTCCCGCACCTCGGCCAGCTTGCTTATCTCTCAGGCCTTCTGCCTGCTGCTCCTGGCTCCCTGTGCAAGAGCAAGCCTCTCCCTCTTATCTCCCAACAAAGCTCAGAGAGGCAAGGATGGAAGCCAGCGATGTTAAACAATGATGCATGGCTGATTTTATTTGTAAGTGATTTATTTCACTGAATTTAATTTTTTTCACTCTGTGTGTAAGATATTTGTTAACAAGTCGGAATCAGAGAAGTAAGGCGGTGTTCAGAGACAATTGACACAGGTTAGAAATCTATTAAGCATGCTAACAGTTGTGTCTACACCGGTGGAAGAAGAGGGAAGCCCCTCATTGAGAATTTCAACATGCATTGACTAAATATCCCATTTACTCTCTGAAAGGCAATTAATCTGTAATTACATGCAGAAATTCACAAGTAATTCTATTCTTTGGGAAAAAAAAAACCCCACAGTAATCATATAATCAGTTTAAGTGGTAGTACCCTCTTTTTTTTTTCAAACTGGAAATATAAAAAGAGTAAAACCTAAAAACAAGGACATTCATGGAAATTTTTGAAATTTTCCATTGGCGTAATAACTGAAAATGATTGAAAGCCAGTTGCTAAACAGGTTCCATGCCAGGTGCTGCTCTGGTCGGCAGCTTGTCCATGTGACACAGACCACTTCAGAGAGAAAAGCGTGCACGCCGCTCTGCTGTAATGACGGACCAGGGGACACTGTCCTTCCATTTCTCCTGCATTAATCCCTGACCCGAGTATCTGGGCAGCATAATCCCCATTTAGCATTAGTAGCAACGGCTCGACTGTGAGGAACACTTTTTTGATAAGTAAGCACTGATTCGGGCATCGCTTTTAAACAACATATTCCCAGCTCAGCAAGAAACCCACACTCCTGAATGAACTGGAGCACATTACTGAGAAAAAGTTCATTAACCTTGCTAGATTCGGGGGTTAACAGGATAGCTGAAGAAAAGCACTGAGTGAACAGCTCGGATACAAAACAAATTAAAATGAATGTCATCATTTCTTTTGATATTCATTAGTTGATTCAGAGGGAGAATGCTCTTCTTAAATTTGCAAGCATTTATCTGTGAAAAACAGGTGTACATCTGCTGCTCGAGTGCATCCTAAGCGCGGGAGGGCAGAATAATGCAGACACTCACCAGTTCCGCTGAGGGAGGGGCTGGGTGAGGGAGAAAAGACTTGGGCAGCGAAATCCTCAAACGTCATGACTTCTCGGTGGTTCTGAATTATTGCTTCGAGGTACAGAGCTCGTTCTTCGTAGCTGCGGTCCCCGGTCAAGGAAGCAAGTGCACATGTGGAATGACATGCATAACAATGGAAGCTCACTTTGGTTGGAATACAGTTATGCAACTTTGACTTAGGTGAGTGGGGAGGGCGAGAAAAGTACCTTGCAAGTCCCTTATCATCCTGCCAGGGAATTAAATATGACTTAGAATTAACAGTAAGATTCTGGTATTGAGATCTAAGTCCCTCTTAGACTTTGGTTACATCCAACAGCAACATTCCTGAAAAATATGTATATCAATGGTACAGAAGCACAGCAAAAAGTCGTAAACTTGAGTCAAACAAACAAAAACAGAGGCACTCTGCTGTGGGACAGTGTCGGACCATCCCTTCCTGGGTCAGTGGATATACAACGTTCTTCTCAGTCTCCTAGAGAATGAATTGATGCTTAAAGTAGGAATTGGTGATACACTTTTTAAAAAAAAAAGGGTGAGAGGATGTGCTTCCCCAGGGAAGAGGGAGGCCAGAGGCCGGGAAGGTATGCTCAGAAAGGGCACCAATGTCTCCAGCCAGGATGGGCTAGAGCATGAGAAAATAGGAGCTAATAAGTGAGAGACTCTAGCAGAGAGGGCACAATGCAATTTAAAAAAGAAAAGACTATTGCCTTTTAATTAAAACTGCAGTCTGGAACACACGCATTCAAATGTGTAATCAAAAACCAGTCACCAATAAAACTTACAAGCGTAACACACTGAAGCAACTTTCCAGCTGTCTTAATAGGACCCCTGCGTGTGGCAGCCTTTCACAGGGCAGAAAGCAAATCTTCCCCTTTTGTGTATGGCTTCTGTTTCCTCAGAAGGTGAATCACGCACTTCCAATAACAGGATAACATCAGAACAATTTGACAGTGGATGGAGGCCCCGCACATATGACTTTATGAATTAACACTTGGGGAAGTCGGCATGACGTCTCATTTTCCCCTTCCCAGTTATCAATGCAAGAGTTAAAAGACGTGTTTGAGTCATTTTGAAAATCATGCTAATTCTCCAGGAACACAGGGAACATGGATCACCATCAATCAGTTCATTATTTGCTGCTTGGGAAGAGCCTAAGTAATTTCTAGCATTTCTCATTGGATTTTAAAACTATCTTTCCAGAATAGCCTCTTCACAAATAAAAGTTGGCAAAAATGATGCTTTTCTAATCAGCTTTCAGTAGGAAGCATGTGATTTATGAAAGGAAAATATTTTTCTATTTTCTTTTTGTCCAAGGATGCACACAGATTTCCTAATGCAGGCCCTTCCTTTTTCTCTTCCTTTAATTTAATCTCCTCAGAGAAAGAGTTTTTACAAGGTGAGACCAGAGGCATCCTGGGGCTTTGCAGGTCAATGTGGTAGCTGGGAGCCACATGTGGCTATCTAAATTTAACTTTAAATTAATTAAAATGAAAAAAAAAAAAAAAACCCAAAACAGCAATTCCCTTCCCGGGTCCCACTAGCTGTACTTCAAGCACTCAGCAGCCATACACATGAGCTGGGGTTACTGGGTTGGATTGCACGGACAGAGGACGTGCAGTTCGTCGTGGAAAGAGCTACTAGGCAGCTTGCTTCCAGAATTTCTCTTTAGGGTCACTCTAGGCAACTTTGGAAAAGCAAAATGCGTTTGAGGATGTCAAAAGCGACCCCTCTGATGGCTTCCCAGTGCGTTATATAGAAGGTCACCACAGCTGAAGGCCTGGGCGGTGGGAGCCCAAACTGGCTTCTTGAATGCATGCTGAACTCCGGGTGATACCGCGACGAACGAACAGGCTGCCACACTTACACAGTGAGAGGCATCCTCTCAGGCCCAATTCTAGAGGGACCCACTAATGCCATTCACGTCTCATTATGAACACGCTTATTCTGCACAGCACTTGGCTGTCGCGCGGCTCGGCCCTCCGAGCACGGCCCCAGCGAGCCGCGGGTCCAGGGAACAGCAGGACGTTAGGCCTGAGTGGCCGTCTGGCGAACAGGCTCTCTGACACTAAGCTGGCACGTGCTGGCCCAGCAGGGGCCGAGCGAGGCGTGACAAATTACTCAAAGAGCTGAGCTAAACTTATGGCTGACAACCACCTGAGCCTTAGGACAGCCGTGGCCCGCTGTCAACGCACAATTCATGGCTCCCCCTTTCAGGCCGCAGTCTGCTTGAGGGCCCGGGTTAGAGCCGGCGCAGCCCTCTAAAGACCTGTCATGCTCTGCCTAGAATGGTCCTGCTGTTTCCTGAAAGGCCCCACTGCGTCCAACACGTCCACATACAGTGCTCGGGACAATGGCGAACAAAATAGAAGTGCGGATGCATTTTGCTAAATATGTTTTGGAAGCCATGTATCTGGAAGAGTGGCTGCTATGTTAATCGAGCTCACAGGCAACCTTACAAAGAGATGCCACGTATAATACCCCGTAGACTGATCTCAGACAGCAGCCCGTCATCCTCACCCAGGATGACACTAGCCAATTCGGAAGCTTGTCCTTGTCAGGCTGGAGAAATCCGGGCACCTAAGAGCAAGTCCTGCACTAGAGTTACAGTGGGGTGATAATCAAGTTTTGAGATTCTCTGGCTCAATGAATATTTATGGTCTGACTCCTAAAACAGGGCACTATGGAAGACAGCACAAAAAGATGCTTCCAGAACCAGATACTAGAGGAGGAAATGTTTACCTCATAGAAGATTCCCGATCTCGCATTCACGCCCCCAACTGTCACACGTAGCACACACTCCCCCACCCCCAGGCTGGTCCTATGCTGTCACGGGAGCGTTAACAGCGCTAAACTGGGTGTTGTCATTTAGACAAACATCCATTAGGGACTGCGGGGAGACCAGGAGATCACCAAATGCATTTTCACTCGTGGCCCACGCCAGGGCATGTAAACACCATGACAAAAAGAAAACAAACACCACCCCAATCCTGGCAGTGTTTAGAAACAGAGAAGGAGCTCAGGGTGCCAAAAAATCATTTCTTTTAGTAGCTTTTAAAAATCATAGCTCTGGGATTTAACGGAATGTATTAGAACTACTAGCAAGGGCAGTTAGGAGCAGTATTACCTGACATTTTCTTCCCTAGCATCTTTAGGGCTTCAGGGCAGGTTGCTTTGTATATATATATATACATATATATATATAAAGGCACTTATAACTTAGACATCAAAATGCTTCTAAGGTTCTTCTCAGGCATAAGACATGTTAAGATGTGAACCAAACGCTGTAATAATGCCAGGAGTGGATGGTCAGCACCTCCGGCTGAAGGCAGGTGGCTGAACAGGCACCTGGTCACACGTTCAATACCTGTTTTCATACTGGCTATTGTCCTGCTGTTCTCTTAAAAAGGCCACTAACAGATGTAAAACTTAAATGCTGTCCTGAATTACATCTCATTCAAAACCACACAGTAAAGTATGCTGTTAAAGAGAAAAATTTCCCTTTGATTACTCAATTCAGAGAGCATTCAAATTACTATTAGAAACCCCTCTTGGTTTCTAGGTATTTTGAGCTTCCTCAGTGACCTGCTGTGTCTATGCTGTCATCTAAGAATTTTATCATTTACCAATGTTTCTCTACTTGAATGAAGAGGCTATACATCTTTGCTGCTTACATTTTATCAAAAACTCCCAAGAGAACTTTCTGAGACCCTCAAGACACATTCAGCTGGGTTGCAAAAGCTCAAGAATCCAAGCCCAACTTGATGATTATTTGCTTTTATTTTCCAAAACAGCAGCAAGAGCATGTGAGGAAGAAATTTGCCTTTTGGAGAAAGACAGGCCTAGGTTGGAATTCCAGTCCTCTTTTCCACCCACTGGAGGACCCAGGGCAAGCTGCTCCAAGGCCCCCAGCATCAGCTGCCTTGTGTGTAAAGCAGGGACGCTGACACCTGCCCTTGGGGCTGCCCCAAGGATCAGATGGAATCCTGTAATGAAGCCTTGATCCCGGTTCCAGCACACAGGAGAAGCACCATAGATGTGGACTGCCTGCTCCCCTTCCTCCCTTAATGTGGGCTTCTACGCTCCTCTCCCAGAAAGAGAGTAGTGGATAAAGTAGGGGGAGCCTCTGTGTCAGGCTTTAGGATGAGCATGCCTTCTTTACGTTAGGCCTCTGTGAGCCAGGGGAGTACCATGGGCCCCACAGTACTGGTTAGCAAGTGGAAGCACAGAGGACTCCAGTGATTTTCCAGAGTCACAGTTACTTGGTGGTACAATTGGGTCCAGGTCTTCCAACCTTTACTGCTTTTGGCTACTGTATCTTGATTTCTGCGGTCCAAGGTTGCAAGGTTGGGAGCTAAACTAGCAGTGAGGATAAATCAAGCAACTGAACTATACAGGGGTCTGAAAATCCACCTGAGTCCATAGGTTTAAGCTTAATTGATACCCATAGACCATGCTGACTTTATAAATTTGGAAAAATAACAATTACTTCATTTTAATTGTTTTTTTACTTATTCAAGCTATGTGTTTGTTGACTGCTATTTAAGACTTTCAACTTCTTTGTAATAACTCCTTCTGTTCTTTTGTTTGCTTGTTTGTTTTTAAGGAAAAGGGAGAACTGTTGGCAAGAGTCTCTATTGCAGTTTGTACGTTTTTTCAACCCTTGACACTCTTCTTGCCAGGACCTTCTCTACGTTTCCAGGGAGTGGACACCAGACCCAGCCCGACAAAGCAACCTTGGAGGAGGCTGCCTCCT
>ML108219.1:40460-55298 GCA_003697995.1 Taxidea taxus jeffersonii | reverse complement strand
AAAATCTACAAAGAGCTTAGCAAACTCAACACCCAAAGAACAAATAATCCAATCAAGAAATGGGCAGAGGACATGAACAGACATTTCTGCAAAGAAGACATCCAGATGGCCAACAGACACATGAAAAAGTGCTCCACATCACTGGGCATCAGGGAAATACAAATCAAAACCACAATGAGATACCACCTCACACCAGTCAGAATGGCTAAAATGAACAAGTCAGGAAATGACAGATGCTGGCGAGGATGTGGAGAAAGGGGAACCCTCCTACACTGTTGGTGGGAATGCAAGCTGGTGCAACCACTCTGGAAAACAGCATGGAGGTTCCTCAAAAAATTGAAAATAGAGCTACCTTATGACCCAGCAATTGCACTACTGGGTATTTATCCTAAAGATACAAACGTAGTGATCCAAAGGGGCACGTGTACCCGAATGTTTATAGCAGCAATGTCCACAATAGCCAAGTTATGGAAAGAACCTAGATGTCCATCAACAGATGAATGGATAAAGAAGATGTGGTATATATATACGATGGAATACTATGCAGCCATCAAAAGAAATGAAATCTTACCATTTGTGACGACATGGATGGAACTAGAGCGTATTATGCTTAGCGAAATAAGTCAACTGGAGAAAGAGAACTACCACATGATCTCCCTGATATGAGGAAGTGGAGATGCAACGGGGGTGGGAGTTAAGGTGGTAGGAAAAGTAAAAATGAAAGAAGAGGGGATCGGGAGGGAGAAAAACCAAAAGAGACTCTTAATGTCATAAAACAAACTGAGGGGGGTGGGGGGAAGAGGGGTTGGGAGAGGGTGGTGGGGTTACATTATATGTTTAAATAAAGCTTAAATAAAGTTAAAAAAAAAAGAATTTACATTATCCTAATAAATACTTTCAGTATTAAAAAAAAAAAAAAAACAACCAGTATCCTGGAGACTGCCCTACCTTGTACAAACAAATATGTATCCTTGGGCAAGGTTACTCAACCTCTCTGAAATCTCAGTTTCCTCATAAGTAAAATGGGCTGCTAATGCTACCTCCCTTATAAGGATGTTGAGAGGATTAAATGAAGTAATGAACCTAAACTACTTAGCAGGGTGACAGCCCACAGTAAGGATGGGATAAATGTGGGCTATCATAACGTAGAGAAGAACACTCTGCATACCCCAAGTATGACTAATAGCCTTATTAAAATAAAAGCAGCAATTCAAAAGACACTTTGAAAGAGAAACCCTTTATAAGGAATGACTAAAGACTGTTTATACTCACTACTTACATTAAATTATATACTACTGCACATAGATGTCAACAAACAACACTTGCTTCTGGTTCTTTCCCACTGAAAATTATATATCAGGAAAATACTGAAAATATATGGTAAGGAGCTCACTGGAGTGATAATCAAGAGACCTGGATTGTGGTGGCAAGCCTGACAAGTCTGCATGACCTCGATAAGTCATGCTAACTCTGTGAGCCTTGTTTATAAGGCAGGGAGGATGGATCAGGATATTTCAGAAATTCAAAAATTCTATTTCATAATTTATACCATTCAGAACCAGGAATCAAAACTACTTTTAAAAAGGAAACTGTTGGGGCACCTGGGTGGCTCAGTGGGTTAAGCCTCTGCCTTCGGCTCAGGTCATGATCTCAGCATCCTGAGATTGAGCCCTGCATCGGGCTCTCTGCTCAGCAGCGAGCCTGCTTCCTCCTCTCTCTCTCTCTGCCTGCCTCTCTCCCTACTTGTGATCTCTGTCTGTCAAATAAATAAATAAAATTAAAAAAAAAAAAAGGAAACTGTTGGGGCGCCTGGGTGGCTCAGTGGGTTAAAAAGGAAACTGTTGGGGCGCCTGGGTGGCTCAGTGGGTTAAAGCCGCTGCCTTCGGCTCGGGTCATGATCCCAGGGTCCTGGAATCAAGCTCCACATCCGGCTCCCTGCTCTGCAGACAGCCTGCTTCCGCCTCTCTCTCTGTCTGCCTCTCTGCCTACTTGTGATCTCTGTCTATCAAATAAATAAATAAAATCTTTAAAAAATTTTTTAAAAAAAGGAAACTGTTGATTAGGTATGATTTTTTTGTGCTTATCAACATGCCACTAAAAATCTAAAAAGGGTTTCAACCCAAACGATATACATTTCTCTCTTATTTCACAAACTCCATATATGAAATGTAGGGATTATATCAAAATGTAAAATAAGAACGGACTTAAAACACGGAGGAGAAGGAATCACACAGTCAAGGGAAAACTGAAATTTAGGAAACTAGCCACACTGGAGTCAGTAACTATGGGTTACTAAATGAATCAAAACCAAAAGCCAATATGATAAAGCATGTGGGCTACAAAAACCAAACAGAACGCTGAAGAAATTCAGTAAGAAATGTTTTAATTAGATAAATCCTAATGCAGTAGACTGATCCAATAGTGAATTCCTCAACACATACATGTTTCTAACCCTTCTTTTGTGAATTATGACACACAATCAGAAAAATGCATTTAAATGTAAACATTTTACAGACTTGGGGCGAGACTCCATTGAAAAAGTCAAGGCTTACTCAGAGGAAAAGCGTGAACCCTGTCATGTCAAAACCCTGCACATGTGCAAGTGGGCGTGTATGCAAGATGCGTGAAACAGGGAGAGGAAGGTGAGAAGCCAAGGTGAAATCGTTTTGGACGTACAACTCTCTGTTTAGTCTGGATCCACATACAAAAGTCCATTACCGCTCAAAATACTTCAGTGATGGGGCGCCTGGGTGGCTCAGTGGGTTAAGCCTCTGCTTTCGGCTCAGGACAGGGTCTTGGGGCCCTGGGATCGAGCCCCACATCAGGCTCTCTGCTTGGCAGGGAGCCTGCTTCCCCCTCTCTCTAAGGCTGCCTCTCTGCCCACTTGTGATCTCTTTCTCTGTCAAATAAATAAATAAAATCTTTTAATAAATAATCTTTTGGGACGCCTGGGTGGCTCAGTTGGTTAAGTAGCTACCTTCGGCTCAGGTCATGATCCCGGCGTCCTGGGATTGAGTCCCACATCGGGCTCCTTGCTCGGCAGGGAGCCTGTTTCTCCCTCTGCCTCTGCCTGCCACTCTGCCTGTGCTCGCTCGTGCTCTCTCTCTCTAACAAATAAATAAATAAAATCTTTATTTAAAAAAAATAAATAATCTTAAAAAACAAACAAACAAACAACTTCAGGGGTGCCTGGGTGGCTCAGTGGGTTAAAGCCTCTGCCTTCGGCTCAGGTCATCATCCCAGGGTCCTGGGATCCGGCTCTGAGTCGGGCTCTGCTCGGCAGGGAGCCTGCTTCCTCCTCTCTCTTTGCCTGCCTCTCTGCCTACTTGTGATCTCTGTCAAATAAATAAATAAATAATCTTAAAAAAAAAAACAACTTCAATGATTACTAAGCAGCTAACTGACAATTATGCTTAGTGACAATTTTCAAATGCTTATTTTTATTGTAACACAATACCTTCTCATTTTTAACACCGATTTTTTAAAGTTTATTATTTATTTAAGTAATCTCTACACCCAACGTGGGGTTCAAACTCACGACCTCACGATCAAGAGTCATATGGTCTTCTGACTGAGCCAGCCAGGTGCCCTGACACTGATTTTAATTCATGCCTAAAATCAGGCGTGATTATCAACTAATGTGCACATTTAATATGGTAGTTTGTCTTGTTATGGTATTGTTTCCAGAAATCAGTGATCCACATTATGACTTACTGAGAGGGGAGGTGGCATTCAGGTCCACCTCTTCTCCACTTCCATCTGCAGCCCTGAGAAGGAAGGAACTTTGCCCCAGTGTCCTCTCCTTACCCTAGTGGTATACCACTCTTCAGCACCCCCATGGTCACAGAAAAAGGAAAAAACAACTACCTCTCTGATTTCCCACTTTCCCTCCCAGCTTCCTCCTTTCCATCCGGTCACACTCTGTGAAGGAAGCATCAACAGGAGAAGGCCACACTGACCAACCATGCCCAAGTGGATACTGAAGTTAGCAATAAGGAGCTGACGGCAAGCAGGGCTAACAACCCCAAGAGGAAGGTCAGGGGCCAAGTCAGACTGCAGTGGAATGTGATTAAAAAACTGAGCAGGAGATGAAGGATAAAGACCTTTCCAAAACTGTGACTTTGTTAAGGGTAGACAGTCATGAGGAGGTAGAGACACTTTGCTGGTGGTGGGGTTGTTGTTTAAATTAAAAGCAAGCTGCCTGGAGACCATCAGTGAGAAAGGCCAGTGCTGCATCAGCACACCTGATTCTCATCATCACCCTACGTGGGTGGAAAGGAGAAAGAAACTGGGGTTAGTGAGGTAAACAGCTTGCCCAAAATCTGTGCTCTTTCCACTAAATCACAGCTACTGATAGACAGGATGCTAAGAAAAGGAGTTAATTATCAGCAAAAAAAATCAAAAGCATAACTCCATATCCATTTGGTTTTGGCCAGAGAGAAGCCCACTAGTATTAATTTATGATTTCTATTATTCTACAAGATTGAACACAAGGAAATCTTTAGAAATTAGAGGCTCCCTGAATTTTTCAAAATTAGGACCATAAGTCTTCTTACTGCTTTCCAAATAAAAACAAAAAACCCCTATTTTTTAGGTTTAAGTTTTATTTGAATTCCAGTTAGTTAACATACAGTGTAATATTAGTTTCAGGTGTACAGCACAGTGATTCAACGCTTCCATACATCACCCAGTGCTCATCACAAGTGCGCTCCTTAATCCCCATCACCTATTGAACCCATCTCCCCACCCCCCACCTCCCCTCTGGTAACCATCAGTTTGTTCTCTATAGTTAAGCCTCTGTTCTTGGTTTGCTTCTCTCTCTTTTCAAAAACCTAATGTTATACCAAGCCCTCTTCAGATCCATTTCTGGAGCTCTCTTTTTAATATAAGCTGCTGAAAGGCCGTTAAACTGACAATACTTAACATTCCAGACTAGTGACAAGGCTGGAAAAGGACAGCCTAAAAGAATTTTTGGCTATAGTACACAAATTATTTTTCCAGATTTAGTCCAAAACAAATTGGTTCCCGAAGTCTGAACTCCCAGAATGCAAGAAATTTTGAGTCTCTTCTGGCCATTCCCTCCTCAGCCAAGGTTTGTGAATATTTTCAAAAAGAAAAAGTTTATTCAGGACCCCTTCAAGCCACAGCTTTATGCTCGGAGTTTTGGCGGGCACTTACACAACAGCACAATGCTATATTCATAAAATAAACTGTTGGCCATTAAAAACACTAATCTATTTTTACATTTATAATGAACCCTGACCCAAAATACAAAATGAAAATATTTTCTTTGCATTTCACTATTCAAATGTAACAATGTAAAAAAATCCTTTAAAAATAAGCTTATTTTTTTATTTTTTATTTTAAAGATTTGATTTATTTATTTGACAGACAGAGATCACACAAGTAGGCAGAGAGGCAGGCAGAGAGGGGAGGGGAGGAGAAGCAGGCTCCCTGCCGAACAGAGAGCCCGACGTGGGACTCGATCCCAGGACCCTAGGATCATGACCTGAGCCGAAGGCAGCGGCTTAACCCACTGAGCCACCCAGGCGTCCCTAACCTTATTATTATTATTTTTTATATTTATTTATGACAGAGAGATAGCAAGAGAGGGAACACAAGCATGGGGGAGCTGGAGAGGGATAAACACAGGGAGCCTGACACAGGGGCTTGATCCCAGGACACTGGAATCAGGACCTGAGCCAAAGGCAGATGCCCAATGACTGAGCCACCCAGGCGCCCCTAAAAATAAGCTTAAAGGTGGGGGGACACCTGGGTGGCTCAGTTCGTTAACCATCTGCCTCTGGCTCAGGTCCTGATTCCAGGGGCCTGGGATCAAGCGCCCGAGTTAGGCTCCCTGCTCAGTGTGGAGACTGTTTATCCCTCTCCCTCTGTATCCCACCCCACACTCATGCTCTAATTCTCAAATAAATAAAACCTTTTTAAAAAGTAAGCTTTAAAAAAAAAAAAAAAGTAAGCTTAAAGGGCCACCTGGCTGGCACAGTCAGAACATGCAACTCTTGATTCAGGGTTCTGAGTTCAAGCCCCACACTGGGTGTAGAGCTTACTTAAAAATAAATAAGTAAATAAATAAAATTTTGATTTAAATAAATGAATAATAAAAAAGAAGCTTGAAATTTTAGATTTGAACCACTTCACTAGAAAAAAACAAAACGAAAGAGACAAAGTGTCAGTGAGGACATAAACACCTGGAACTCTCACACACTGCTGCTAGAAGTATAAAACAGCACTGCCACTTTGGAAAACATTCTGGCAGTTTCTCAAAAATTTAAACACATACCGTATTACCCAGTAATTCAGCCCCAGGTATTTATCCAAAAGAAATTAAAACATATGCACACAAAGACATACATAAATGTTCATAGCAGCTTTTTTTTTTTAAAGATTTTTATTTATTTATTTGACAGACATAGATCACAAGTAGGCAGAGAGGCAGGCAGAGAGAGAGGAGGAAGCAGGCTCCCCGCTGAGGAAAGAGCCCAATGTGGGGCTCAATCCCAGAACCCTGGGATCATGACCTGAGCTGAAGGCAGAGGCTGTAACCCACTGAGCCACCCAGGCACCCCCCATAGCAGCTTTTTAAAAAAAGATTTTTATTTATTTATTTGACAGAGATCACAAGTAGGCAGAAAGGCAGGCAGAGAGAGAGAGAGAGGAGGAAGCAGGCTCCCCGCCAAGCAGAGAGCCCGATGCAGGGTTCAATCCCAGGACCCTGAGATCGTAACCTGAGCCAAAGGCAGAGGCTTAACCCACTGAGCTACCCAGGCGCCCCTCATAGCAGCTTTTTAAAAATACATACAATACCCCCAAACCAAAAACAACCCAAATGCCCATCAACAAGGAAATGGACAAACTGTGGTACAGCTATATAATGAAATAAAACCCAGCAAGAAAAGGGAAAATCCACTGATAACATGGAACAGCATGGATGAGTCTCAAAAGCATTATGATACCCTCTCTCTCCCTGCCTGCCTCTCTGCCTACTTGTGATCTCTCTCTTTGTCAAATAAATAAAAATATTAAAAAGCATTATGATAAATGAAAGAAGCCTGAGGGGTACCTGGGTGGCTCAGTCCTTTAAGCACCTGACTCTTGATTTCAGCTCAGGTTGTGATCTTAGGATCATGAGACTGAGGCCACAGTGGGCTCCCCGCTCAAGGAGTCTGCTGAAGATTCTCTCTCTTCCTTTCCCTCTGCCCCTCTCCCCTGCTCTCTCAAGTAATAAATAAAGCTTAAAAAGGAAAAAAAAGAAAGAAGCCTGATACATTCCATTTACATAACATTCTACAAAATGCAAACTTTTCTATAGTGACAGAGAGCAGATCAGTGGTTGCTTGGGGAAGGAAGAAAGGGAAATTAGTTGAACAAGATATAAGAAAACTTTTGGGGGTTATGGAAATACTCTGTATTTGGATTGAGGTGCTGCTTATATGGCTGTATACATTTTCAAACCCCATTACACTGTACATTTAAAATGGAAGCATTTTGTTGTAAATAAATTACACTGAAAAACTCATTTAAAAAAAATAGTAAAGAAGTTCCCAATTGTTCAACCAAAAAGCCAAAAATTTAGATTAGAGAATTGTTTTGTCAACAGCATAAAGGAAGTCCTTCTAAACTAAACAAATCAAAATAGATCAGATGGGGCACCTGGGTGGCTCAGTGGGTCCAACAGCTGACTCTTGATTTCGGCTCCAGTCATGATCTCAGCGTTATAGAACTGAGCCCTGCATCCGGCTGCATGATGGGTGTGGAGATTACTTAAGAGTCTCTCTCTCCCTTGCTCTCCCTCTCCCCCTCCCCCACGCCCCCTTTTTTAAAAAAAGATTAGAATTTGAATTTGATTTAATAAGAGTGACATCTTTTTCAACAAGCATTTCACTGGTTAGATAAAATGAAAATTAATTAAAAAAATACTGGGAAGTCCTTTTTCCTTATGTCTACTGAGTATAAGGTCATGGCCTCAATTGTGGGCAGTTTTGCCCCCTTGGGGACCACTGGCATGGTTTGCAGACATTTCTGTTTATCACAATGGGGGCAGAGGTGCTACTAACACCGAGTGGTAGAGGCCAGGGATGGTCGAAACATCCTACAGTGCATAGAACAGCCCCTTTCAACAAAGAACTGTATGATCCAAAATATCAATAGTGCCAAGACTTAGAAACCTTGGTGTACAGGGATTGGTTTAATCCTGGGAAGAATGGAAGATACCATACACAGGGCCATATCTGCAAAGACATTCTGTTGAGTTGAAAAAGCCAACTCAACAGAATTGGCTGACAGGAAGGGAATGTCTCTGCCACAGGCCTATTACTCCACAGGACGGAAATGTGGTTTCCGTCCACATTTCCTGCGAAAGGACAGATAGCTCAAAGAAGGGCTTTCTCTGATCTCCCAGAATGAAATGTGAGAAGGAGTCACAGGGCCTCATTGCTTACAATGAGGAAGGAGGCCTGTACCTCCTTCTGTATCCCCTTGCTGCCTGGCAGAAACTGATGACCTGATGATCAAACTCTACCACTCTCCCATCCCTCTGAAATCTTGCTGGTGAGAGGGAAAGAAGAAAAAGTAAAACCTGTGGGCCAACTATATGCTAGGCACTATGCTAGAAATTTCACACACTTCATTTCATTCAATCCTCCTTCATCTAAGGAGATGGATATGATTATCAAGTCCAAAGTCTGACTCCAAAGCCCACACCAGTCCACCACAACTGGGTAACTCCCTGGACTGTCTTTCTTTATCTCAAGAGGTGGCCTGTACAGTGAGAGTACTGAGGGCCTCCAAAGTGCTCTATGTTCAGAGACATTTAACTATGGTGGGATGCGTCTTGGAAACGAACAGTAGGTGTGGCTTATAGCATTCCCTCCTCTCCAGCCCTGCCAGCCCTGCCCCAGCCCATAACTATACAGAGGATGGAACCAAACCCCCCAAAAAGACAAGAATCAAAGCTATGAGGGGAACAGCCTGAATCAGTGCTGAAAAGGACATGTGTGTCATAAGTAAATCCTAGTAAACTCTTTCTAGACATGCCAGCTAACCACCTATTATACAGTTTACTCCTATTATAAGATACCCTGTAACTGTAGACATGAAGACCTTCTGCTCACTCCTTAGTGGTAGGATAAGGATGTAAGAAGGAAAAAGAGAAAAACAGTGGGAAAGCACTTCCTTCTGAGTTAAAATGTCATGGTCCACACTGGTGAATGCTGAGATAAATCATGTAACTCAATTATACTGATTTTGCTGTTGCAAGTTAGGACCGTACTGTTTTTCTTCACTGCATGAGTAATATATTGCAAGTTCAAGCAACAGAGCTCAATCACCTGTCAGAATTTCAATATAACATAACCAATCAGATATTAAGAAAACAGAGGGGCTCCTAGGTGGCTCAGTTAAGTGTCTGCCTTTGGCTCAGGTCATGACCCTAGGGTCAGCAGGGAGTCTGCTTCTCCCTCTCCTTCTGTGCCCCCCCATCTCATGTGTGCTCTCTCAAATAAATAAAATCTTAAAAAAGAAAATAGAACGTGTAAAATATGTTTCTACTTTTTCATTCCAATTTTTTAAAAAGTAAAATTTTGCAACACTACTACATGATGTTAGCAAACTCTGAATTTCAGTAAAAGGTTACTAGTAGCAGATATTAAGAATAATAGATTCCCATACAAAAGTCACAGCATCTTACCCCCAACTCAGAAAATGGGAGTATTAAAAGGCTAATAAAAGGCTCATAAAAGGCTCTGGAAACAAGCCAAAGAAGAGAAACTTTCAACTCATTAGACTGTTTAAAAAATAATGGCTATTTTCAAATTTGAAAAGATCCAGAAAGCAGCAATAGCACTAGTGGCTAAAAGTTATCAAGAGGCAGATTCTGGAACAACTAATAATCAGAGATGCCCCTACACCAAATGAACTGCATTCTAAGTAGTTGAGTCCTCCTTCTCACTCTTCAAAAGCCTTCCAGTGGGAGCTGGGAGGGCTGATTTATCATCAGACATCAGCTGGAATGGGAAGTTCCTACACTAACCTCAGTTAGCTGCATATCAGATATTCACAATGGTTCATCTCTAAAGGCTCCAGATACCAGTGGGATAACTTCAGTTATTTTAAAAAGCATTGTATGGGACATCTGCAGGAAGAATTCTCCTAGCTGACTGTCTCACTTGCAGCATGGCACAGAGACTTAATCACTGAACCAATACCTAAAGTCTGGGCTTCTGACAAAAAAATTTTTTTTAAATTTCATAGACAAAAGGCAAAACAGTAACTGCTACACAAAAATTCATTAACTGTCTAAGAGGTTACAGGTCTTTTTCTTCTTGACCTCGCTAATCTCTGAAACCACCTTCAAAGGTGTGGTGACTGAGAATTCTAATCGTTTCTCAGAAATCACTCACTCAACACAGAACCTACCACTGCTTGCCATGTCTCTGCGCCTTTGCAGTGTATAACTCCTCTGGCCAGGCAAACGCAGCACCTATGAAGCTTTTTCTATGCAAAATTTTGCACAATCACGTGCAACTGGGAACAAAATAAGGTAAGAACCTTGGGCGCTTATCTCCAAGGATATTAACCTTGAGTGAGAACGTAAATACTGAATTAGCCTTTCATTAGAGAATCTCATACTTACATAATAAACCTCTCCTTAGCCTACCAGCCTAGTATACAGTCTTCAATTTTCATTTCCAGTTTAAAAAAAAAAAATCCCTCTAAGAACAGTATTAGAAAAAATTCCAGATTCCAAATTCATATACTGTCATTTTATTTAAAATAATACGGAAGGAGGGGTGCCTACCTGGCATTGTCAGTAGAGCATGTGACCCTTGATCTTAGGGTTGTAGCTTCAAGCCCCATGCTGGGTGTAAAGATTACTTAAAAATAGAATCTTTTTTTTGAGAGAGTGTATGTGTGCATATCCAAGTTGGGAAGAGAGGGACAAGGAAAGGAGCTGAGCACAGAGCCTGACGGAGGGCATGATTTCATGACCCTGAGAGTGTGACTTCAGCCAAAATGACAAGTGGGACACTTAACCAACCGAGCCACCCCAAAATAGAATCTTTAAAAGAAATAAAATAAAATAAAAGAGGATATATTCCAAATGTGATAAAATGAACCAATCAGGGCGCCTGGGTGGCTCAGTGGGTTAAGCCGCTGCCTTCGGCTCAGGTCATGATCCCAGGGTCCTGGGATCGAGTCCCGCATCGGGCTCTCTGCTTAGCAGGGAGCCTGCTTCTCCCCTCCCCTCTCTGCCTGACTCTCTGCCTACTTGTGTAATCTCTGTCTGTCAAATAAATAAATAAAATCTTTAAAAAAAAAATGAACCAATCAAACAGAATTATCATTAAATCTTATCACGAGGATATATTCCAAATGTGATAAAATGAACCAACCAAACATGAGACCATCTCACCCTTAAAGTTTGCCTCTGAGTGGTTAAGGAAAAAGAAGCGAAAGAGAGAGAGAAGAGGCCCAGCTAAAAGAGCTTAGGCAATAAAGGATGCAGAGGGAGGATGCAAAGAAGGGGAGCAAGTGGAGAGAGGACTTCCGTAAACCAGGTCAGGCATCATCCCTTGACATCCCGCAGCCTTTGTTACTAAGGTAGTAACTTGAAAGAGGCAACTCCTTCAATTCTTAGGCAGTTTATGCAGCCAAGTATCAGTGCAATTGGAACTGCCATTTACCGGAATATCTGCAAAACCAACACAAAATAAATTCCTTCAACTATTTCAATTACAAGAGAAATAATGCCCACCTAAGTCTTCCATTCTCCAGGCTAAATAGCACTGTAGTTCCTTCAGCCTTATGACAAATGCATTCTAGTTGAAGGGCAGCATATCACAGTAAAAAGAACATAAAACTTTTAGTCAGAAACCATGGCTCAAATCCAATCTTGGCCAGTGGTTAACTCTGTATTCTTTTTTTTTTTTTAAAGGTTTTATTTATGTATTTGACAGACAGAGATCACAAGTAGGCAGAGAGAGAGGCAGGCAGAGGGTGTGGGGGAAGCAGGCTCCCTGCTGAGCAGGGAGCCCAATTAGGATCCCAGCACCCTGAGATCATGACCCCCGAGCCGAAGGCAGAGGCTTAACCCACTGAGCCACCCAGGCGCCCCTAACTGTGTATTCTTAACCTCATTTCCTCATTTATAAAATTAAGGAAAATAACAGTTGTGCTAACTACCTCAAGATGTGGGGCGCTTGGGTGGCTCAGTCATTGGACATCCCACCGTAGGCTCAGGTCATAATCCCAGGGCCCTGGGATTAAGCCCCGCATCAGGGTCCCAGCTCTGTGGGAAGCCTGCTTCCCCCTCCCCCACTCTCCCTGCTAGTATTCCCTCTCTCGAGTCTCTGTCAAATAAAATCTTATTAAAAAAACTACCTCAAGATGTGTTGTGAGAGGGCCACATTTAATGAAAGGTACACACGAAATATATGCTTTTCCAGCTCTGCTGATATAGATGCTCATTAGATTCCACAGTACTATTTAAAAGAGACTTCATAAAACTTATGTATTAATTTTAAAAATAAAATTTTGGAACCCAACCCAACTAAGCACGTGTGTGATGGCCGAGGGAGTCAGAGCAAAAGACAGGAGAGGAAGTGATTAGGAATCCCAATAAAGGGACACCTGGGTGGCTCAGTCATTAAGTGTCTGCTCTGCCTTCAGCTCAGGTCATGATCCCAGGGTCCTGGGATAGAGCCCCCCATTGGGCTCCCTGTTCAGCAGGAAGGCTACTTCTCCCTCTCCCACTCCCCCTGCTTGTGTTCCCTCTCTCATTGTGTCTGTCTGTCAAATAAATAAATAAAATCTTTTTTAAAAAAAGAGAATCCCCCCCCCCAAAAAAAAGAATCCCAATACAACTAGATAGCTTCCTGACTGTATATTCTACACTAGGCCTTCAGATATACAATTTTAACATAAACCTACAGGTTGCACTTTTAAAAAAATGTTTAATTTAAAAACAAGGAATGTGGGGCGCCTGGGTGGCTCAGTGGGTTAAAGCCTCTGCCTTCAGCTCAGGTCATGATCCCAGGGTCCTGGGATCGAGCCCCACATCGGGCTCTCTGCTCTGCGGACAGCCTGCTTCCTCCTCTCTCTCTGCCTGCCTCTCTGCCTACTTGTGATCTCTGTCTATCAAATAAATAAATAAAAATCTTTAAAAAAAAAAAAAAAAACAAGGAATGTAAAAAAAAATAAATCTTTAAAAACAAAACAAAGGAACATTAGTAACTGAATGCCAAAAAACTTTTTTTGTAAAACATTTTATTCATTACAATGAAATTCTGGTTATTAAGAAATGATTTGCATTCTATTATGATGGAGCTGGGTCCAGCCAAGCAAGCCTTTGAACTGAACAGGAAGGTTGGTTATGTGTCTAAAGGGTGCATTTCTAACTTCATTATCAAGCCCAATATAAAAAAACAAACTTAGAACAGAAATGTTTATTTTAACTGCATTACTTCTAGAGCCAACCAAGAGGTAACGGTTAGTGTAGGTTCAACTAGGCTGCACATCAATATAAATCTGTCCTTGTGGGGATGGACATCATTTTTCCCTCTAGGATTAACCACTCTAGAAGATCCAGAGTATTTTCCCTAAGCATCAGCATGAATAATTTAGAGTAGGCCTTACTATAGGGACAACCTCAATAATTCACAGGGCAATAAAATAAATACATAAAAGTTCAGAAAGAAGAGCAAGACTTTTGTATGGGCTTGCAAGTTTTGCCATGTCACCCAAAAGTACTCTTTAGCTACATCTTTCGAAAACTTGTAACACATATACTCTACCTGGCTTTGGTGAAGGGTGTTTATTACTGATCACTAGAGTAAGAGGGCTTGGATACAATTTATAAATATGCAAACTTTGGGGTGCCTAGGTGTCTCAGTAGGTTAGGCTTCTGACTCTTGATCTCAGCTCAGATTTTTCATCTCGGGCACCTCAGTACAAGCCCTGCGCTGGGCTCCATGCTAGGTGTGGAACCAACTTCAAAAAAAAAAAAAAAAAAAAAAAAAGGCAAACTTTGTTACCAAGACCTTTTAGGCTCATCAGTTTATCCCCCGCAAAATTCCATATCCACATTTACCAGCTAGTTTTCTATTTTTTCCTTTATGAAAATGTTTCTAATTTTACCTGCAAATGATTAATACAAATACAGACTTACAGTAGCTTGTAACATTTAGGGTAATCTTTAGCCTTTAGTACTTCATCTACACTATTCAGAAAGCTGCCACAGACTCAAACTGCACTGGTAAAATCCAATCTGCATTACTTACTTATTTCCTAACTTCTCACCACTCCCCTAGCAGAAAATAAATCCAAAGAGTGCAAAGGATTTTGTTTGTTTTGTTCAAAGCCGTTGTCCCAGAGCCTAGAACTGTGCCTGGCACTTAAGATCTTGTCACATAATATTGGGCGCCTGGGTGGCTCAGTGAGTTAAGCCTCTGCCTTCAGCTCAGGTCACCATCCCAACCAAGGTCCTGGGATAGAGCCGCATCAGGCTCTCTGCTCAGCAGGGAGCCTGTTTCCCCCTCTCTCTCTGCCTTCTTTTTTTTTTTTTTTAAGATTTTATTTATTTATTAGACAGACAGAGATCACACAAGCAGGCAGAGAGGCAGGCAGAGAGGGGAGGGGAGAAGCAGCCTCCCTGCCGAGCAGAGAGCCGGATGCGGGACTCGATCCCAGGATCCTAGGATCATGACCCGAGCCGAAGGCAGCAGCTTAACCCACTGAGCCACCCAGGCGTCCCTCTCTCTGCCTTCTTATGATCTCTGTCAAATAAATAAACAAAATCTTAAAAAAAAAAAAAAAAAAAGG
>ML108219.1:0-40360 GCA_003697995.1 Taxidea taxus jeffersonii | reverse complement strand
GCTCGGGTCATGATCTAGTGTCCTGGGATCGAGTCCCACATCCGGCTCCTTGCTCGGCAGGGAGCCTGTTTCTCCCTCTGCCTCTGCCTGCCTCTCTGTCTGCCTGTGCTTGCTCTTACTCTCTCTCTCTCTGACAAATAAATAAATAAAATCTTAAAAAAAAAAAAAAGAGTCATATAATAAATATCTGCTGAATTGATGGAGCACCTGACTGGCTCAGTCGGTAGAGCTTATGATTCTTGACCCTGGGGTTGTGAATTGAGCCCCATGTTGGGCACAGAATTTCCTTAAGAAAACTAACTAACTTGGGGCACCTGGGTGGCTCAGGTCATGATCTCAGGGTCCTGGGATCGAGCCCCACATCGGGCTCTCTGCTCAGCGGGAAGCCTGCTTCCTCCTCTCTCTCTCTGCCTGCCTCTCTGCCTACTTGTGATCTCTGTCTGTCAAATAAATAAATAAAAATCTTAAAAAAAAAAAAAAAGAAAACTAAATAAATAAATAAATAAATAACTCTGCTGAACTGAATGACTAAATGGTGTATTTTTACTATGGAATACTACTATGAAGCCATTAAACACAATGAGTCAGAGAGATGCCAGCTGATTTAATGACAATTCCAGAAATAGTAAATGAAGAAAACAAGAAGTGTCAAAAAAAAAAAACCAAACCAAAAAAAATTTTTTTAAATATACTCGCAAAACCTTACACTGGCGAGGAGGTGGAGAATCTGAACCCCTCAAACACTGCTAGTGGGAATGTAAAATGATGCAGCTTTGGAAGTTTGTTGGTTCCTCAAAGTTTAGCACAGCTACCATGTGACCCAGTGACTCCACTCTGAAGTACACACCCAAAAGAACTGAAAATATTCAACCACAAAAAAACCTATACATGAATGTCCAGGGCAGCATTATTTATAATCACCAAAAGTGGAAAAAAACCAAATGTCCATCAACAAAGTATAAACTATTATTTGGCCATAAAAGGAATGAAGTACTAATAAATGCTACAACATGGACAATACTTAAAAAGATCATGCTAGGGGTGCCTGGGTGGCTCAGTTGGTTGGACAACTGCCTTCAGCTCAGGTCATGATCCTGGAGTCCTGGGATGGAGTCCCACATCGGGCTCCCTGCTCGGCAGGGAGTCTGCTTCTCCCAATGACCTCTCTCCTCTCATGCTCTCTCTCTCTCAAATAAATAAAATAAAATCTTTTAAAAAAATAAAAAGATGATGCTAAACAAAAGAAGGCAGACAAATGGGCACAAACTGTATGATTCCATTTCTATGAATACCCAGAACAGGCAAATCTACAGAGACAGAAATAGATTAGGCATTTCCAGGGGCTGGAGGGAGTAGAGAATGGGGAGTGACTATTAATCAGAACAAAGGTTCTTCCTGAGGTGATGAAAATGTTCTGGAATTAGACAGTGGTGATCAACGCAAAACTCTATGGATATACTTAAAAGCACTGAAGTGTACGCTTCAAAAAGAGTGAACTTTATGGTATATGAATTAGATCTCAATAAGCCTGTTATTTTTTTTAAAAACATACATGTTTGCAAACAAATATACGATTGAATACATGAATACATCAGTCTTGTATTCAAATGAATACAGGCACTCAGGTATTCTTGTATTCAAATGAATACATGAATAATAATGATTAAAAAAGGGTGGCGGGCGCCTGGGTGGCTCAGTGGGTTAAGCCTCTGCCTTTGGCTCAGGTCATGGTCTCAGGGTCTTGGGATCAAGCCCCACCTTGGGCTCTCTGCTCAGAGGGGAGCCTGCTTCCCCCTCTCTCTCTGCCTGCCTTTCTGCCTACTTGTGATCTCTGTCAAATAAATAAATAAAATCTTTAAATGATGAAAAATGGAGTATGGGCAGGAAGGGGCGGCCAAGGCCTAAGGCAAGAAGGAGATAAAAAAACAAAGACTAAAAAAAAAATGAAAGGCTGGAGGCCTTGCGTGGGGGCACTGGGCAAGGATGAGTAAGACTGCAATGAGGTTGGCATGAAGACTAAAAAGGAGGGAGATAGGTTGAAAAGGTCAGCAGGTAATTGGTAATGGGGGAGACACAGCAGACCTGGGTAACCGTAAGGATTCAATGGAGTCTGAAGAAAACGTGGAGTGACAGAGAGCGAGAACAAGAAAGAACATGGGAGAGAAGATTTAAGACTGGCTCAACTCCATTAAAGTTTAAAAAAGAAAAGTGTGCAAGAAGAAAATCCAATAGGTCCTGCTCAAGAATCCTTGAGCCTGGTAGGATAAAACCAAACCACAACAAGGAGAAATTTCCAGGGAAAGAAGGAGTGGGACTCAGGACACTGGCTATCTCCTAAGTAGGAGAAAAGGGGCTTCTCTTGGGAAAAAGTGTCCAATGGTGACTGTTCTGGAAAAAAAACCAGCCCCAACAGACTGCCTTGGGAATTCTCAGTAGAAGAGGTGCAACTGAGGGGCGCCTGGGTGGCTCAGTGGGTTAAGGCCTCTGCCTTCGGCTCGGGTCGTGATCCCAGGGTCCTGGGATCGAGCCCCGCATCGGGCTCTCTGCTCAGTGGGGAGCCTGCTTCCTCCTCTCTCTCTGCCTGCTTCTCTGCCTACTTGTGATCTCTGTCAAATAAATAATTTTTTTTTAAAAATCTAAAAAAAAAAAAGAAGAGGTGCAACTGGAAAATGGCTGACCTGGGTTTTTCCCCAAGAATATAAGAAGGGAGCGAGGAAGAAATGGACAATTTTAATTTTTAACCAGTATTTCTTCACAAATCTTAACAGTGCTGCTAGGTTTTCTGCATGCCTCTTTTCTAAGCTTAACCAGGGTCTTTTTCTTTTTTAGGATTTTAGTTACTTATTAGAGAGAGAGAGAGAGAGAGAGAGAGAGCGTGCCCGTGCACACTAGCAGGGGTAGTGGAAGAGACCGAGGGAGGAAGCAGGCTCCCCACTGAGCAGATAGCCTAATGTGGAACTTGATCTCAAAACCCCAGGATCACAACCTGAGCAGAAGGCAGACACTTAACTGACTGAACCATCCAGGCACCCTTAACCAGGGTCTTTTTTATTTTTCTTTGTATAACCTCAGTTCTTTTGAAAAGAAGTGTAACATGGGGCCTTTTTATAATAGATAAAGTATCTTTCTTTCCCCTTTATCATTTTTTCTTTTTTTTTTTTAAAGATTTTATTTATTTATTTGTTAGAGAGAGAGAGCGCAAGCACAGGCAGACAGAGTGGCAGGCAGAGGGAGAAGCAGGCTCCCCGCCGAGCAAAGAGCCCGATGTGGGACTCGATCCCAGGACGCTGGGATCATGACCTGAGCCGAAGGCAGCCGCTTAACCAACTGAGCCACCCAGGCGTCCCATATCATTTTTTTCTTAACATTTTATTTTTGAGGTACCTGGGTGGCTGAGTCAGTTAAGCATCCAACTTGTGGTTTGGGCTCGGGTAGTGATCTCATGGGTCATGGGATGGAGCCCTGAGTGGGGAATCCATGTTCAGCCGGGAGTCTGCTTGAGGATTCTCTCCCTCTGCCTCTCCTCTTGCTCACATGCATACATGTGCACACAAGAGCTCGCTCTTGAAAATAAACAAGTCTTTTTTTTTTTTAAGGGAGATGCTTTTTTTTTTTTTTTTTAGATTTTTATTTATTTGACAGACAGAGATCACAAGTAGGCAGAGAGGCAGACAGAAAGAGGGGGGAAGCAGGCTCCCTGCGGAGCAGAGATCCCAATGTGGGGCTCGATCCCAGGACTATAGGATCATGACCTGAGCCGAAGACAGAGGCTTTAACCCACTGAGCCACCCAGGTGCCCTGAAAATAAACAAGTCTTTAAAAAACAAAACAAAACAAAAAAAACCTTATTTTTAAGTAATCTCTTCATCCAAAATGGGGCTCAAACTCAAAACCCTCAGATCAAGAGTCAAATGTTCTCCCCCTGAGCCAGCCAGGGGCCCCTCCCTTCATCATTTTTTCCCCTGGGTTATATGCACAACAAACTTGCAATTTAATATCTTTATTTCTTAAAGCTTTACTGTCCAAACACATCAAATTAAAACAAAGACAAAAAACCCAAGGTGGAAGGTATCCAAAGGGAATGAGGGAAGCAATACAGAAAAAACGCATTCCTTCCAGAGCTGGGAACAAAGATAATGCCCAGCTGGTTTCTGGGTTATAAAACACGTATGAGACAGTCCCTCCTTCAAGAAACAAAATTTGGTTAAACGATAAGATACAACTAAATAGACTTTGCAAATCGGTGTGTACAACTGGAAGGTGTCTCACAGCTGGAGAGGTCAAGCGCACCTAGAGTAAAACTCCCAAGGACAAGGACTTAAAGTAATCTTTACTTCCTTGGTAGTGCTAACATGCCTAGCACATAATGCACCCAGCAGATGAAACAACCTTTGGTCAAGCCACACACTCTGCTATGCACTGTGACGTCACTGGCTAGTGGAGGGAACAGACAAAACACAGGGCACCAAAACCTCACTAGACAGGGAGCTGGACAGGTATGCAGGAAATAGATCAAGGGGTGCCTTCAAGGCAAGGTAATATCTAAGTTGAGTATAAGGTGATAATGGCAAGAAATGAGAGAAGAACATTCCAGCAGAGGGAGACAGGGAGACTGGAGAGAGTTAAGGGACCAATATCGGTTCAGCAAAACTCAGTGAACCACCAAAAAAGGTGGGTGGGGGGATGAGAATGGAGGCCAAAGCCTAGTGATGAAGCATCCTGGATAATAAGATAAGGATTAATAAATCTGATTATGAAGATAGTGGGAGCCGTTGGAGGACTTAAACTTGGTGGTGGGGATGTGGGATGACTATGAACAGATACATTTTGCAAAAACAGAGGCAGGAACAAACAGGTGGATTTAACCAGAAAAGAACTACACTGAAGATGGGGGGAAAACACTGTTAACAGATCTGCACTCTTTTCTAGTTGACAAATTTCCTTTTGGGAGTTACCCAATTATTCTTTAAAAATAGAGAACTTAGGGGCACCTGGATGGCTCAGTGTTAACCCACTGCCTTTGGCTCGGGTAATGGTCTCGGGGTCCTGGGTTCAAGTTCCAGATCGGGCTCTCTGCTGGGCGGGGAGCCTGCTTCCCCTTCTCTCTCTGCCTGCCTCTCTGCCTTCTTGTGATCTCTCTCTGTCAAATAAATAAATAAAATCTTTAAAGAAAAGAAAATAGGGAACTTAGAGGTAGCTGAGAGCAGTCAGTCCTCTAAGTACAGAAATTAGTATTACAAAGAATTACACTGCATTATTCATTTTAACTCAAGACACTTTTAAAATGTGTTTGATACATTTTGATATACTACAGTTTTGTGAGTATAAAAAAAGATTTACAATAACTAAATCTTATCTATTATTAACAGCAGACCAAGATGAATTTTAAGAACTTCACAGACAGAAAGATCATCTGCTACATTCACTTTGGAACAAACTATTGCCACTTCTTCCCTTCAACATATCTAAAATAGTCTGTAAGCCTAATTTCTCAATGGTCATGTTTCAGAGGAAGAGACTGAGGCCACAATACCAAAAGATTTCTGAGCTCAGAGAGAAACCCCATGGGGGTTCTTTACCTCAGCAGCTAGTCTATTCACCACTAACAATTCCAACCACCAGGAGGAATTTCCCTGCCTAGGCTTATTTTGTTGGCACAAGCACACATACACACAAATCCTGACATTTTATATCCAGTAGGAAAGAATAATCAGAATAGTAACATCTTTAGTACCAAGCAAATTTAAGCAATCTTCCCAGTTGCCTGTGGATTTGGACAGATGGCCACAAAGTAAACTCATATTTACTCTTAAAATATAATCTCCATTTTAATATTCTTTTTTTTAAAGATTTTATTTATTTATTTGACAGAGATCACAAGTAGGCAGAGAGGCAGGCAGAGAGAGAGAGAGAGAAGCAGGCTCCCTGCTGAGCAGAGAGCCCGATTCGGGACTCGATCCCAGGACCCCGAGATCATGACCTGAGCCGAAGGCAGAGGCTTAACCAACTGAGTCATCCAGGCACCCCTCCATTTTAATATTCTTACCACCAAAAGACCTAGGAACTTTTTGAACTCCCTAACAAGAGTGAAACAAAAGGTTTTAGGCTTTGTTTCTAAAAATATCTTATTGTGATAAGATAACCAAACTTGTATTTGCCATTTACAATCACCATATACCATCATTTACAATCAACATTTCAAACAAAAATGCTTAATTTCAACACCAAGAGAATGACACATATATTATACTTTTTAGAAAGGGCAGTCCTTTCATTGAATAAATTTAATGAAAAACTCCCTCTCATTGCCCTTGTTTTTCTCTATACCCTAAGGCCCATCCAACCCTCCCTTTCAGGGGTCTGATCAAGGGTCTCCAAGATTTGTTCTCACCAGGTTAATGATGGCCTCACTCCTTGTCTTTCCAGAGGGACCACAAACAATGTCATGGAACAGATGAGAAGACCCATTTCTACTACAAGGGAAAAGAACTCTGTAGAGAAGGATCCATTAAGTATTTTCAAGTGGCAATTAGGGGCACCTGGGTGGCTCAGTCGTTAAGTGTCTGTCTTCACCTCAGATCATGATCCCAGGGTTCTGGAATTGAGACCCGCATTGGGCTCCCTGCTCTTCGGGAAGCCTGCTTCTCCCTCTCCCACTCCCTGTGCTTGTGTTTCCTCTCTCGCGGTCTCTCGCTCTCTCTGCCAAATGGGGCTGGGTGGCTCAGTGGGTTAAGCCTCTGCCTTTGGCCCTGCATCGGGCTCTCTGCTCAGCAGGCAGCCTGATTCCCGCCCCCCCCCCCCCCCCCTACCTTGTGATCTCCCTCTCTCTGTGTCAAAAAAAAAAAATTTTTAAAAAAAAAAGGGGGGCAACTGGAGCTCCCTTCCATCTCTTCCCTCCTCCACCATCCCTCCCACTTTACAGATACTGAAAGGAAGGTCCAGAAAGGACAACTGATTTGCCCAAAGCCATAAAACCTAGAAAGGATCTCTAGCCTGCTGATACCCTGTCACCAGTCCTCTACTGAGCTGGACAATTTACATAATGCTAAGTACAAGTTAGGATTTGTGATTTAAATATGTATAAGGTTTGGGGCACTAGGGTGGCTCAGTTGGTTGGGCATCCCACTATTGATTTTGGCTGGGGGCGTGATCTCAGAGGCTGCTGGGATGGAGGCCCAGCTCCATGCTCAGTGCAGAGTCTGCTTGAGATTGGCTCTCACTGCCCCTCCCCACTCATGGGTACACATACACCCATGGGTACACTCTCTCTCAAATAAATAAATCTTTAAAAAATAAAAATTAAAAAATAAATATGTATATAGTTACACAGCAAGTTTTATGTATTATGAAAACCCAACCCGGTAATAATTTTGAACCGAAGCAATAATATCAGCTGAGTCATGTGAAATTAAGAATGCACTGTGTCAAATCATTTATAAAAAGAACTTCTGCTTTACAGAAATCCCATCTCAAGACAACACAATGTAGATACACACTCTAAAAATTCAAGTTTAAAGCTTTTCTATGGCACAATATTCCCTTTCTTACTGAAAATGAATGTCAAGAAAATCCCTACATACCTAGAGTATACACAGGCTATTAAGAAACATTCTCCCCCTACCTAAAGTTGCTGAGTCTTAAAGACTGCTTGGTATATAGTAAATCAAAGGGGGAAAGAAGACATTTTTAAAGAGGAAAAAAAATTACTGGATCAGTTAGCTATTTCTTTACCTAAAAAGACTTTCCCCAAACCAATACCCCACTTCTCCTTACAGATATACCTGTCAGTATTGGTTTGACTATTTCATAACCTACATGTGTTATGCTTATGTCTACAAAGCTCTGATTTCATCTCAAGATACATCCTCCTGCAAACCCTCCTGGGCTCTGCAACATTTTTAGTTTCCTGAATCTGCTGTAATCTTAGAAAATATTATCAGTGGCTAGAGATGCTCTTTTTACAACACATTTTTCCCTGCAATCAATATAGGGCAGTGAATTTATGGGAATTTTTCCTGGACCCTCCCGTGCTTGCCGGTAAATTATCAAGGGCACAACAAATCAAAGCTCTCTACATTTGAATTATCACAGGAATTCCTACTTGGTCTTGTAAATAGGCTGAAACTACGTGGAAACTGATTTATTTTCCAGTCATCTCCAGGAGAGGTGCCCAACAATGAACTATGTCTTAAATATAACCACTCATGCCACACAATTACCAGATTGAGGGAAATGCAAAATTCCCTCAATAAAAAACTATTATTCATATCCAACCTGATGCAATTAACCAGGTCTCAAGAAAAAAAACACATTCCGCTCGCTTAAGGATGACCTCCCTTCTGAGCGGGGCGAGGGTGGGGGCGCGTACCCCAGCGGAAGCAGAGCCCACAGGAGGCCCTGGGTCCGCCGCCCACCCGCAGCGCTGCTCTACGAGCCGCGTCCTCGGAGCCCTGGGCAGCGATGTCTCCGCCGGGGGAAGGGGACTAAAGGACCAGGGCTATGGGGCGCCGGCCTCAGCCTCATCTGGGGCGCGGGGAAAACAAAGCACGAGGGACACGCTCAGCCACCTGGCTCGGAGAGACCAGCAGGCGAGGGGCCCAAGACCATCTGGGCCGCGTACACCAGCCAGGAGCCGCTGGGGGACCCGGGGGTCGGCCCAAAAGTCCCGGAGGGGGACGGCGCAGGCGCGGGACGGGCTGGGGGGGGGGGACCCCCGGCGGGGGACCGCGCAGGCGCGGGCCCGCTGGGGTCTGCGGGGCCGCCGGGGCCTGGCCGCGCGGCCCGCCAGCGCACACTGAGGGGACCCGGCCCTGGCTCTTACCGCGCGGCGCCGCCTCGCTCGCTCGCTGGCTTCGGGATGGGCCGGGCGGCGAGCTCGCCCGGTGGCGCGGCCCGAATCCGTTGAGTCCGGCCTCAGGGCAGTAGCCAACCCCGCGGCGCCGTTCCCCCAGCCCGCCCTGCCTCCCTCGCGGCCCCCGCCCTCGGCCCGCCCCTGTCCCGCCCCACACAGCCGCCACCGACTGCGCAGGCGCCGCAAGGCCCCGCCTACATCCCGCCGCCGCGCAGGCGCCTACGGCCCCGGCCCCTCCGCCCGCGTCCCTCCTATCTCTGGCTAGCGCAGGCGCACTGTCATCCGGACGACCAGAAAAAAAGGCTCCGGACGCTTCGTGGTTTTCGCTGGAGCTGTGGATGGCGGATGCTCCTGAATGCCGTATTCGACGGGGCGGCGTGATGAGTGTAGAGCTCCCGCGTTCCCAAACCTTACCTCAGCTAAAGGTCCATCTTTCATGCAGCACGCATTTACATTGTGCCAAGGACGGTGCTAGGCGACGAGCTAGACAGTGGTGATAAAAACACACAAGCCCTGCCCTTTGGCGCTCTCCGTGCGGCCCGGAACACAGACACTAAACAACTGAGCCACCAAAACCGTGAGGCTAAATATCCTCTATCAAGTTAGGAAGTTCTGTTAGGTCACAGTTGTCATACAGGTTTTTTCTTTAGATAGGTCGAACTACATTAATAAGTTTTTATCCCATCATCTTTCCCAGAAAAAAAGAAAAATTGGACTTGATAAATTTTTGGCATTGCTGGACTATTTGGTAGCATTTTATTTAGCATTTTTGCATATATGTCCATAAGTGATTTTGGTCTTTCCTTTTGCTTTCTTGTACTTTCGATGTCTGGTTTGGGATTACATTTTTTAATCAAGTCACAATGAGTTGAGGAGACTTCTTTTTCTTCTTTATCTGGGAGACTATGTATAAGAGGATTTTCCTTTTTAATGTTTGCTGAATTTGCTATAAAATCCAGTTCCTGGTGTTTTTCTTTGGTTTTGTCTGAGACTTCCGAGGGGCTAGGATGCAGATTTTAGACTAAGCATTCCATTTTTTAATGGTTCTAGATTAAGACAGTTTTTTGTTTGTTTTTTTTGTGTAGGCTTTCTGCCCAGCATGGGGCTTGAACTCATTACCCTGAGATCAGGAGTCGCATGCTCTACCCGCTGAGCCAGCCAGACACCGAGACAGAATTTCCCTATATCATCTTTGATAAACTATATTTTTGCAGGGAAGTGGCTGTGTGTTGATGTTTCACAATCGTTGGGATGAAGTTGTTCATATAATTCCCTTATAGTTCTTTGTTTTAATTTTATTTCAGAAGTAACTCATTCCTATAGTTCCTTTTCTCAAATGCAACTAATTGTATTCAGTTTTTTAATATCCTTCTAGAGACTTTATGAATATAAAAAATATGCAAAATAAACAGATAAGTTCTTTTGCTTCTCTATTTTTTAACATAAATTATAACCTACTACAGATATTGGTATTTTTCTTTTTAAAACCAGAAATAGTGGGGCGCCTGGGTGGCTCAGTGGGTTTAAGCGTCTGCTTCGGCTCAGGTCATGATCCCAGGGTCCTGGGATCGAGCCCCACTTCGGGCTTTCTGCTCTGCATGGAGCCTGCTTCCTCCTTTCTCTGCCTGCTTGTGATCTCTGTCAGTCAAATAAATAAATAAAATCTTTAAAAAAATAAAAAAGCCAGAATAATGGGGCACCTGGGTGGCTTGGTTGGTTAGGCAGCTGCCTTCAGCTCAGGTCATGGTCCTGGAGTCCCAGGATCAAGTCCCACGTCAGGCTCCCTGCTCAGTGGGGAGTCTGCTTCTCCCCCTGACCTCTCCCCTCCCATGCTCTCTCTCTCTCTCATTCTCTCCCTCTCTCTCAGATAAATAGATAAAATATTTAAAATTTTTTTTAAAAATAAAAAATCCAGAACATATGGGGCACCTGGGTGGCTCAGCCCTTAAGCATCTGCTTTCAGCTCAGGTCATGATCCCAGTGTCTTGGGATCAAGACCCACATCGACCCCCACATTGGGATCCCTGCTCAGTGGGAAACCTGCTGCTTCTCCCTCTCCGACTCCCCCTGCTTGTGTTTCCTCTCTTGCTGTGTCTCTGTCAAATAAATAAGAAAAATCTTTAAAAACAAAACAAAACAGAATAGATACTGTTTTAATACTTGAGATAATCATTCAACCCTAGTATAGGACTGAGGCAATGGTCCTCACAACCAGACAGCCTGAGTTTGCATCCTGGCTTCATCTTTGCTGTCTATCTTTGCGTTTTTGTTTTTGTTTTTTTTAATCTACAAAATGGGTGCTCTTATGGGTTGGTGTAGAGAAATAAATGGGATAATGCATGACAAAGATTTAGCACGATGCTCAGGAAATGCCTGGTAAATGCGAGGGACATTTACGCTTTTGTTTAGGCATCTACAGTTCAAAAACGACTCAACATGACTCAGATCCTCACAATAGCCCTATAAGAACTGTACAAAGGACAAAATTGAGACCCAAAGAGGTTATGTCACTTGCCCAAGGCCACCAAGCCAGCAAATGGCAGAAACAGAAGAAAACTGTCTGGTTCCAGGCACTTGTCATCACCCCCACTTATACTGAGAAGCCACACATGCTGTTAAAACATACTTTCTTAAAGAGATTTTTTGAAATTTATTCATTTGAGAGAAAAAGCGAGCACAAGCGTGGGGGTGGAGGTGGTCAGAGGGAGAAGGGGAAGCAGACTCCCCGCTGAGCAGGGAGCCTGGACCAGAGACTCCATCCCAGGACTCTGAGCTCTTGGCCTGAGCTGAAGACAGACGCTTAACTGACTGAGCCACCCAGGTGGCTACCTTTTTAAAAACATTTTTTATATTAAAGGATATGAAATAAATGTGAACTCAATAAAATGTCAAAAACTGAAGACTAAAAAAAGAACTTTGGCAGTTTTCCCATTACCCACCCCTCATCACTTCATCTTTCAAAGTTAACTACCATTCGGACATCTAACTCAGGATTCATACGGACTGATTTTGAGCTTTTCAATAAATAGAATCACACTGTATTGGTTTCCTAGGGCTGCTGTAACAGCTTACCACAACTTTAGTGGCTTAAAACAATAGAAATATATTGTCTCATCCAGGAGGCTAGAAATCAGACGTTGAGGTATTGGTGGCTCTGAGTTCCCTCAAATTCTGCAGGGGAGAATCCATTGCCTGCTTCTAACATCTGCTGGCTGACTGCATCCCTTGGTAATCCTTCACTTCAGTACATCACTCTAGTCTCTGCCTCTGTCTATGGCCTCCTCCTGTGTGTGTGTGTGTGTGTGTGTGTGTGTGTGTGTGTGTGTGAATCTCCCTCTGATCCTCTCGTATGAAGACACTTGTGACAGTGTTTAGGGCCCATCCGGATAATCCAGGATAAACCCCGATAAATCCTTAATTTATCATATCTACAAAGACCTTTTTTCCAAATAAGATAACATTTACAGTTTCCAGGGTTTAGTACCTCATAGGTTTGGGAGCCATTATTCAGTAGTTACAGAGGATATGGACACTCTGAGCCGCACGAGTGGCGCCCCCAAACGCCCGCTATGGGAAGTACACTCAGCATCCCAGTAGCAAGCTGTCATAGGCTTGAACTGTGTGAGCATTTTTTCTGCTTTATCTGAGTTTATTCTGTGCATCTGTTAGCAAGATGTGTCCTAAGGTATAAGAAAAACCCAAGCACACAAATAAGAAAAACCCGGCACACAAAAATGTTTTCCATATAAATGAATAATAATTGTTTCTTTGCTTTTGCCATTTCAGTGTATGAAAGATTTCAAGAAACATTTTAATTTCAGATTGCAGGGGAAACCTGTACTTTTTCAGTCTTTTTTACTCACCATTAGGTCAATAAAATTCATCTGTCTTGTTGCATGCATCTGTGGCATGCAAAATTAATAATATTTCGGTTACAGTATAGTGTTCCATTGTATGAATTTATAATACCACATTTTACCCATTTTCCTAGTGATGGTCATTTGGGTTGTCTCCATTTGTGAGCTGTTAGTGGAAGGAATATCGCATCATGCAAAAAAGATTCCTGGATTCTCCGATGGAAAGCTACGCATCCTTGGAACATGCCCTTCTAGGTTATCTGGTACTGATTTTTGGGGGGCTCTGAGCCTTTTATTGTCTTTGAGCTCTTTTACAACTCTGTAAATTGTAGAAAACTGTTAGCAGTGCAAATGGTTCTTATCGAAGGACAGCCTTCCCCCACAGTGGAAAAGTCAGTTTTGCCTCCCTTGCAAATTTATTTCAATATTTCTGTTCTATAAATGTGTCTGACCTTTAGATTCTCCTTTGAACTGATTGTAACATCTTACCAGTTCCCTTGATTAATTAACTAGTTAGGTAAACTCTTTGATACATGTTTATTTTATATTTACATAAGGGTCATGATTTTACTTTCTTCTTCTTTTTTTAAAATATTTTCTTTATTTACTTGAGAGAGAGAGCACAGAGGGAAAGGGAGAAACAGACTTCCCACTGAACAGGGAGCCCGACACGGAACTCGATCCCAGGACCCTGACCTGAGCCGAAGGTAGACAGTTAACTGAATGAGCCACCCAGGTGCCCCGATTTTATTTTTTAAAAACTTATCCTCAAACACTAGAAACAAAGTTCCTATGAACATTCCTGCATACAGCAAAGTACTTTTTCTTTTTTTAAAGATTTTATTCATTTATTTGACAGACAGAGAGATCACAAGCAGGCAGAGAGGCAGGCAGAGAAAGAGAGAAAGGGAAGCAGGCTCCCCGCTGAGCAGAGAGCCCTACGCGGGGCTCGATCCCAGGACCCTGAGATCATGACCTGAGCCGAAGGCAGAGGCTTAACCCACTGAGCCACCCAGGTGCCCTCAAAGTACTTTTAATGAGCCCAAACTACTGACCTACTTGTTCTCTCATTGAAATGCCAAAGCAAAGAGCCATTTTTGACCAAGCAGGAAGCTGCTGACATTTCCTGAGCAGCCATCAGGCCTGTGGAACTAGACCCTGTGCCTGGGGCAGGAGCTGGGGCAGAGATGGCTTTGACCAGGCCCCTAGCCTCTAAGAGTCCTCTCCAGCTGTGGCAGCAGAGTGAACTGGTCCTAAACCCGGTGAGCTGTTGCTAAGGTGTCTTGGAGGAATCAGCAGCATTGTCAGAGGAGGTGATATTTCCTTTTTTTCCCCCCAAAGATTGTATTTATTTATTTGACAGAGAGAGAGAGAGACAGCAAGAGAAGAAACACAAGCAGGGGCAGAGGGAGAGAGAGAATAGGCTTCCAACAGAGCAGGGAGCCCAACGAGGGGCTCCATCCCAGGACCCTAGGATCATGACGTGAGCCAAAGGCAGATGCTTAGTGACTGAGCCATCCAGGCGCCCCTCAGCAGCATTTCCATAAAGAGAGGGCACATCCAGGATGGTGGGCGGCAGGAGAAAAAGCAAGGAACTGAAGGCAAATAGGGCATCCTCTAGAACAAAGACTAAATAAAGGAGCTGGGCAGCAGGGAGCAAGCACGGCTGTACCTGCAGGGGTGGGAGTGGCAGCAGAGCAGGGAGAGTCTTTCCCACCAGGCCTTGGAACTTGGGTTCAGTAGTGTAGACAAGGACTAGTCCCTGCACCTTTGAGACAGGGAAGTGACATGCTGCAATACGGAGGACTGGCCTCGTGGCATGCACAGGGTGGCGAAGTCAACCCTCAACAGTCAGGGGACCTGTTCATGATTCTGGGAGGTCTGAGCTAGTGACAGGGTCAGAGGGGAAGAGACAGATCTGAGGGTGGGACACAGAACCAACCATGTGGACTTCATGCCAGTCTATGGCTGGGTCTTAGTGCCGGCGTGTGGGTGATCCCATCAGCCTCACCCATACTCCATCCTTTGTCCTTGTCATCCTCCTTGGTTCCCCAGCACCAGAGGGGCAGAAAGCTCTGGCACTTGGGTCAACCACTGATTTGGAACAAGAGAGGACTTGGGGAAGCCAGGGGCTGC
The DNA here is from genome assembly GCA_003697995.1 of Taxidea taxus jeffersonii. NCBI lineage: Eukaryota > Metazoa > Chordata > Mammalia > Carnivora > Mustelidae > Taxidea > Taxidea taxus. The sequence goes on along the minus strand of ML108219.1, from coordinate 25,516 downwards.
CTGCCTTCAGGAGATCATCTATCTGTGTGAGCTCGTCCCAGGGCCCAACATCTCTGCCTGGCCAAGTGGCAGGGTTTGGGACACTGTGATGATCCATTCATGGGCCGAAAATGCTCTTCTGGTCAGGCTCTGAAGACCCTGCCATGCTAGGGTCCCGTCACCATAGAGATGGGCTGAGCTGCACAGCCAGGAACCCCTTTGAGCTCGGTGCTGCTGGTTTCCCGCTGACCCACTCAGCTCACCCCAATGCCCACCCCAATCACTGACTCAAGCCCCACTCAAGCCCAGCTGCTTCATCTACACCACAGCTGGAAGAGTCAAATGGCAGGGGCTGGAGGCCAAGTTTTCATTGGACTGTTCCCACAGTTAGAAACAGTTAGCAAGCCATCAGCTTTGAGTGCCAGGATGCGGAGCTTAGGATTCTTGACATGCCTCCCTCAGAGCCAGGGGAGCTCTGGGTCCCAGGAAATACACAACTGTCAGCTGAGCAATGATGTGTCTGCAGGCAGAGATGGGCTGTTGGCTTTCCACGGCCGTGCTGCTCATTCCAGGAGGGACCCACGCGCCCACAACTATGGCCTGAAACCCCAGAAGCTCCTTGGGATGCCCAGCTGGCCTGCAGGTGACCCAGAAGAGATACAGGAAGGGAACCTGCCTTGGACAAGGCATCCACCTCCCTTATGGCCTACAGTGATCAGACTGAATCAGACCCTTTTACGACACAGTCAGGGAAACTGAGGCCAGTGAGAAGGGAATGGGGCTACTGATTTTCACGGGCCAGCAGCTCTTTGGGCCCCCAGACTTGAGCTTAAATGCAGGCACAGACAGCTACTAGCTCTGTGACCTCAAGCCTGTTCCTCAACCTCTCTGTGCCTCCTGCTCGTCGGTGAACAGTGGCAATACTCCCGCACCAGTAGGGGTGCTGGGAGACTACATAACAGGGTTTCACCCTATTCTGTGCCCCTGTACGCCCCACTTCTCTTCAAAGTCTTTGGGACATGGAAACCACACGGCTGATAAGCAGTAATGATGCACTTAGCGTCTGTAAACAACCCAAGGGCGGGGCCTGCCATATGGTAAGGGCCCGGACATGGTTCCTCTTATCATTGCTCAGTGTCCAAGTCCTAATCCACAGAAAGCAATAACCCTCTTTAGCTTCCTGATTCAACTCCACCCAGTCCTGGGGATCTTGGAAAACAAATACACATCTTGGTTGGGACACGGGGACAGCAGGGATAAGCCGGAGAGCCAGCAAACCACAAAGTGCTGGAGGTTTGAATAATGTTAATTGGCCTGTGCCTGGCACTTCCCAGTGTCAGTGTCTAACCAGCCTTATTTCCCAGGTTCAGTGAGAGAAATTAGTCGTCTGAGAGGTACAACAAATCTTGGCCTCTAGATCCTGGGTTTGCACCCCCAGATGGTGTCACCACACCCCTAGCAAAGGAGCCTCTTGGGATTCTGCACACAACCCAAGGCTCCAAACATGCCCGCATCTCTGAGAACCATGTTCAGGACTAGCAGCTCTTTAGGAATAATTCTCCTTTTGTGGGTAGGTTTAACTGTGGGGAAATTTTAACCAAATGGGTAAAAAGAGAGAGGCTTAGGGGCACCTGGCTGGCTCAGTCAGTTAAGCCTATGCCTTTGGCTTGGGTCATGATCCCAGGATCCTGGGATCGAGCCCCAAATTGGGCTCCCTGCTCCACAGAAAGCCTGCTTCTCCCTCTCCCACTCCCTCTGCTTGTGTTCCCTCTCTTGCTGTCTCTCTCTCTGTCAAATAAACATAATCTTAAAAAAAAAGATTTTATTTATTTGAGAGAGAGAAAATGCACAAGTGGGAAAGAGGGGCAGAGGGAGAAGCAGACTCCCTTCTGAGCAGGGAGCCCAACGCAGAGCTTGGTCCCAGGACCCCAGGTCATGACTTGAGCTGAAGACAGTTACTTAACTGACTGAACCATCTAGGTGGCCCATAAATTAAAAAAAAAAAAAAAGAGGGACATAACAGTACATTATTATCCTGTTTTGAACCCAAAGCACACTGCTTTTGCAGGAAAACCTGAAGGCAATTCAGGGAAGTTCTAGAAAGATCTGGAGGAAAGAAAGACACGCCCACTGAGAAAACATAAAATGGCCCTGGGGAATTAATTTCAACCTGGTCAGCAGGCCAAGCTTGGTCACAGAAGCCAGGCAAGGAAGGGACCAGCAGGAGGGAAAGGCAGCTATGTCAGAGGCATCAGGACCATGAACAGCCTTTGGCTTCCAGCCACAGCCAGGCTGACATAGACATAAAGGAAGTGGGCACTGAGGGGCAAGATTGCAAGGGCAGGTAGCTGTCCCCAGGAGCTTGATGAGAAAGGAGAAGAAAGGTGGCTGGAGGGGTCAAGAAAGAGCTGTTTTTTTACTTCTCTCGTGCTTTCTGGGAGCTAGAAGCCAACTGGGCATGTTTATGGGGCAGCCGTGTTGGGATTTGTGGGGCACCCCAATGGGGTAGAGGCCATTGGTACAGATGGTGAAGGAATTCAGCCAAGGCAGAACAAAGGAGATAGAAGTTTATTGAATACACTGCAAGGGAGAAGCAGGCAGAATGGCAAAAGAGAGACTGTGCCACAAAGTGGTGGTGGGGGGTATGCTATAGTTATAGGGTGGAGTGAGGAGGCATGGGAACATATGGACTTTTCCCTTTTTTGGTCCCTGAGCCTGGTTGTAAGTAGCCTATTGGTCCGTCAAGGCCTATGGGTCACTTCATGAGCCTGTTGTCTTCAACCTGGGGCTCACCGTGGGACCATTTGCCTTACTCAGTTTCCCGTTGCTCAAGCCCGTTGCCCAAAAGCAGCCTCCTACAGGATTCTGGCTGAGGAGGGTCACATTTGCAGAGGTGGGACACAGGGGGCTACAGGTCAAGCTGCCCAAGAGGATAGGCCAGGAAGGCGCTTTTGATTTTCTTGGGGTCTTTTGTGGGCAGGGCTGGTGGTGGGAGAGGGACTGGTGGACTGGGGCCAAACCTTCCAGTTTGGGTTGTGTATGGTGTTTGGAGATGATCCCAGTGTCTGTCTCCAAGGCTCCCACCTAGCCTTTCAGCCTCTGGCCCCAGGACACAGGAGGGACAAGCCATATCTGCTCTGAGTGGGAACTCAGTGGGAGGTGGGAGAACAGAAGGTGAACCTGGAAAGCCAGGATCTGGTCATGGTGTTGGATTTACTAGCAAGGTGACTGTATTAGTTTCCTGAGGCATGCGTTCTCTCACAGTTCTGGAGGCTGAAGTCCCAAATCCAGGTGTGAGCAGGGGTAGTTCTTTCTGGATTCTTGGAGGGAGAATCTGTTTCCTGCCTCTCTCCTGGCTTCTGGAGGTCAGCAATCTCAAGGTCACAGATTCATCACGCCAGTCGCAGCCTTCATCTGCATATGGCATTCCCCCTGCCTGTCTCAGTGTCTTCTTTTCTGTCTCTTACAAGAACATTTGTCGTTGGTTTGGGGGCACACCCTCATCTGTGAGGAGCTCATTTTGAGATCCTTACCTCAATGATTCCTGCAATGACCTTTATGCCAAATAATATCAAATTACGAGGTTCCAGGTGGACATACTTGAGCGGGGAGCACAAGTCACCCATTACAGGGACGACGGAAGAGCCACTTCCTCTTTCAAAAGCCTGGTATTATCTGAACATGGGAATGCTCTTGCAAGGAGAATCCGAGAGAATGATGACCAGGAGCCTGCTCTGGGGACCACATGGTCCAGCTGGGACACATGTGTGGCTTTAGTCCTAAGCACCTTGAGAGCAGAGGCCACATACAACTGAGGCCAAAGACCACAGCATGTGCCTCCTGGCAGTGCAGGCCAGTCTGTCCAGGACCCAGCCTTGTTTTCCCATTGGGTTTTACTCCACTGGGGCTTAGGAAATCCTCAGTGTCCTGAGGCCTCCCTGCTCCTGCCACATTTTGGGGTCAGCCTTAACCAACCTCACAGGTGCTACAGTTTCTAACCCACCTGCGTGGCCCAGGAGGCACGGGACCTGACCCTGAGCTGGGACCTTAGAACTCTGGGGGAGGGGGTCTTGAGGCTCAGGAGCTAATGGGGTAAGGGGCTTTAGGTCCCTAAATTTCACTGTTGTCTGGAGACCCTCACAGCGAGACCAGCAAGCATGGGGGCCTCAATTTGGGATGACCCGTACATGCCATATCTGGACAGTGGCTATGGTTAGGTCACCTACTGGAGCCACGGAGTGACTCTGAATTAGAAGAGACTGGCATCAACTCTAAGAGAAGAGGAGGCGACAATTACGTGTTTGTCTGTGAGGTTCACTGATGAGGCCTAGATGAGGGGTGACAACCCCTTCCCTCTGGGTGGTCACCCTGGACCCCCACAGAGCAGACTTGGATTCCAAGCTTAGTTCCACATTCCGGAGTTCCAAGGGCCAAAGGACAGAGGAGAGGCCACAGTATTAGTGCTGAGATTGCATAACAAAACCCCACAGGAGGGAGGGGCTTCTCCTGAGGCCTCTCTTCCTGGCTTGCCAACGAGTGCCTTCTTACTGTGACCTCATATGGCCTTTCCTCTGCATGCATTTGTGTAGGAAGAGAGAGATCCATCTCTTGGTGTGTCCTCCTTTCTTATAAGGACCCCAGTGCTATCAGATGAGGATCTCCATTTAACTTTAATTACCTCCCTATAGGCTTCTGTCTCTGAATATAGTCACATTGGGTGTTAGGGCTTCAACATATGGATTATGGGGGAACACAATTCCATTCATAACAGCCATGACATAGCGGAAAACTCCAGGTCAGCCATGGGAGGGTCTGGAGGGTGTGGGTAACACCAGCTGGGCAGAAGAGGGATTTGCCTCTTGCTGGAACCCCAGTATGGGCTCAGCAGGGGACAGGTCACGTCACCGATACCTTAGCTTGGTCCAAATAACTTCTGGTTGCCACTCCTCAACATTGTTAATACTGTTTTCAGAAAAGTAGAAGAAACAGCAACTACTCCCCTCTTTTTCTCTCCTTCTGACCCGTGTCCCCCTGAAGCAGGGAGGGAGTCGGGGTGGGGCTCACTGGGGCACCAGTCAGACACAGATCAGAGCTGAGCAGCAAATCCTGAGGGGAAGGGGGGGGGAATCTGTCAACACCAGCCCATCATGTAATTTAAATTATAGCTGTATTTAAATGAGCACCTGATTCCCTCTAGGTGGGTCTGGATTTCCCCTGCTGGCCCTGGGGGGGCTGTGCCACAGGCTTGGGAGGTCCATGTGTCCGTGGTCACTCAAGCCCTTCATCCCTGGCGAGTTCCTGGGTCTGGGATGGCCACCATCCTGGTATCCTCCACTTCTGTGGCCACTCAGTCGGCAGCTGTCTGGGACCCGAACTTGTTTAGACCCCATTCCCAAGGCCCCTCTTTGTCCAGAATCCCACTGGAACTTACACTACCCCAGCTGCCAAGCTCGGGTTTCAACATAGTGACTGAAAACCCTAAGGAGGAGTTTCTGGTCAGGCGTGGACCAGTCTCCCCCATCCCCCTGCCACAGGAGGGGCGTGGAAAAGGAGCAAATGCAAGGACTGAGCCCTCATTGTTCTAGCTAACTCGTCTGAGAAGCCCCGAGAAGGTCTTTCTCAGGACGCATGCCGCACGATGTCCAGTCGGCTGCCCGGCCCAGGGCGCCCAAAGCATCTCACTTGGGAGTGCACAGATGAGCAGCCTCAGTTCCCTCAAAGCAGCTGGTTTCCTTCCCAATCTGGACCCGTCGGAGAGGGGCAATAGGGCCTTGTCTTCCCCGAAACCATTTTGTCCCCGTCCTGGCTGGCTTTTCTGTGATGCAAGTTTTGGCGTGAAAGACACAGGGCCCTTTCTGGCAGCTGCTCCCCCCACTCTCCTCCAGCCGAGTTCTGACACCCCCTCCCCCAGGCCTGACAGTCCCTCCTCCTCCAGGCGAGACCCTCAGCCCCGAGGCTGCTGGCTGACCCATGGCAGCTGCTCCAGGAGGCCATTTGGGCCTCTTCAAGAACCGGTCTGTTTGTCACCCCCTCACTTTTTCTGTCTATCTTTCCAGGGCCATTTGCGATAGCCTATCCTTAGTCCATGGAAAGGTTTCCTTTTAAGGCAATTGAGGCATTCTTTTCGGCGGCGGGCAGGTATACAAGTTTTTCTGAGATTTCTACACAAAAGTTTGCCCTCCTTTTATTTGACCAGGGTGTGTGCGTGTGGGACACCTGGAGGCCTCAGCCCATGTGCCTACATGAGCACTGCTAGGTCTAGGCCAAAGCCGGTGGTCAAGGTCTAGCCCTGTCCAGTCCTGCAGCAATAGGGCAAGCTTGGGGGCCAGTTGAACACAGACACCCTAGCCTCTGCTCATCGATCAGTTCTGTGACACTGGCGGCGGAAGGGCGGGGGGGCCCCCCGCTTTGTGTGCCTCAGTTTCCCCATCTATCAAGTAAAGGGATTGGACTAAGAGGCCTCTGAGGGCCCTTTGGGGTAGATCTCAGATTTGGGATCACTGGCCTAGGCTCAGCTGGTCATGGTGCCTGCTCTTAGGAATTTGGGTGCAGCCAACTTTTGCCTGAAATATCAAATCCTGGTAAGAGAGATGCAGTAGGGCATTAGCATTTATTATTAATGGTTTTCAAACAGGACCAGGACTGCAAGGAGAGAGAGAGCTAACTGGAGCCTTTTAGGGGTCTAATACTCTGGAGGAGAAGGGCCAACGGCAGGCTGCTCCTCATTGGCAGATGTGAGAGCGGACGGATGGCATGGTGTACGTGAAGCTTTTCCAGTGCAGGCAAGACCCAAGGTTAATACTTAAACCTGTGGGAGGGGGCACTGTGGGAGAATGCTGTGGGGAGTTCACTGTGGGAGGGTGTGCTGGGAGTCAGTGCCTTCAGGGATACACTGTGGGGGCCACAGTGGGGGACTGTGGGAGGGGTGTTGGAGGAGGTGCTGTGGGAGGAAATGCTGGGGATGCTGTGGGAAAGGGCTCTGAGGCCTTTGGAGATTCTGAGGGTGGAGGCTCATCCCTAGGGCATCCTGTCATACTCCTGGTGTGACCTCCTCTAGGTCACCATAGGCTGGTGAAAGGTTGCCACCACCCAGCCCTGTCTCTCCCCAGGACAGCCCCACACTCAGCTCAATGAAATTGCCTTGGTGATGCCCTACAGGCAGCGGTGATGGGAGGCCACCGGAGGGAGAATCAGTCCAGCCTACCACACTGCCCCGGCCCCTGGGAGCTGACCAGGGAGTCACCAGGAGACCCTCATTGACCATTTGCTGTTTACCAGGAGAGCTGCAGCCCCAGCTCCTTCCAGGCAGAACCCAGGACCCACACTTGTCTCCATCCTGGGCACAACTTCCCTGTCAGCTGGACAGGCATTTTTCTGAGTATAAGGCTGCTGGCAGCTAAGGGTAACCCATGTTCCCCAAGCCTCAGTGCCAGTAGAAACCATGGAGACCAACAGGCCAGTGCAGGGGCCTGGTTGTGTGTGGCTGGAGCCCTCCCTGGCCCTGGGCTCGACACGGCCTGTACCCTTACTGCCCTAAACCAGAGGGCTCCAGGGTCATCCCCCACACTGCCCGCCGTGCCTGCCTGTGGTGTATTGACCCCACGGGGCCTGGCTTCTTCATGCCCACGTGTACTGCCTTCCGAGGCGGCCTTTGGGGCACCAGGTCCCTCTTTGTCCCCTGCTGCCCACCCCCGCCCCCTCCCAGGGGCTCCAATCACAGTTTTTCTTCTGAATGGAGCAATTGCCACTGATACAAGTAGTCTCAGGTAACTTTAATGAAAGTGTCAGCAGTCCTTTGCCCCATGATGGCATAGGGACAGCTGAGCCCATGCAGCTGCTGAGACCAGCCGAGCTCACGGCTCCAGACTCGGGGGGCCAGGGTGGGAAAGCATCACTTCTCACGGCAGAGTCCAGCAGGCGAGCCTCGCGGAAGGTCATGTCTGGTTTCTGGGCCCTGAGGCGCCCTATGCTGGCATTACCAACCCACAAGCCCGTATGTATGATGGGATGATATGGGCGGCGGGGGCTCCAAAGCGACCGCCGCCACTGTGGCCTGGCAAAAAGAGCGCTTTTACAGCTACACAAGAAAGAGTGGTCATTCCGTCATTAAACAGCACACATTCTATATAAATAAAAAGTAAAAAGGGGGAGGAGATGGGGGAGGGAACGAAAATTGGCACAGACACGGATATATTGCTTTCTAGTTTCAATGCGACAGATGCAAATCATGACACGAGGGGAACAGAAACGAGGGCTGGGTTTAGATTTTCGAAGCCAAGTGTGTTCCCCTTGCGGGGCTGGTGGGTTGCTAAGATGGACAGGGATGGGGAGCCAGGCCAGAGGCAGCCTGGAGCTGAAGGCCTGAGAAACTCCGTGCATTCAGAAATGTGCAGAGGGCACAGGACCCTGCTCCCTGCCCGAAGCCCCCCAAGAGAACAGCATTACTTTAAAATGGTGGGTCTGTTCTCCTTGCAAGAATAAAGCACAGAGAAATAAATACAGTATGTGAACATAATACCTTCAAGAGACTGTTTTCTGCTGCCTCCCTTGCCCCCCCACTTCAACAGGTCCATAAGCAGAGAAGACGTTTGGGGGAACATGCCCCCCTCCAACCATGTGCTACAAGTTCAGGCAGGAACTGCCTTGTCAGGCGAGCCCTCCCATCCCCATCCCTGCCACGCAGGACATGGGAAGGATCATGGGACACTGCCACCAGGTATTGGTGTAATCATGTGACAAGCAAACACCTTTTCCTGAGTCACACCATCACCTCCCTCCTCTGGTTCACTACATCCTCTCTTCTTACAAGACCAGCATGGAAACTTGGCTTCTCCTGGTTTCTTTTCTCCTCACCCTAACCCTTTTCTTAAAAAAGAAAAAAAGAGCAACTATTTGTTTCTTCAAAACTTAGTGGCCTCCCTCATTCTCTTTTCTCTAAGCTGGGTGGTCAGGAGGGTTACTGGGAATGTCCTGGCTTCTGTACTGGTATTTGGAGAGCGGGAGAGGTGGGCAGCAGGGGCCGGGGGCGCGGTGTGTGTGTGTATGTGTGTGTGTCTCTCTGTCCTTCTGCCTGCTCCGGGATAGGAGCCCAGCATCCTGAGCCTGGCTGGCAGAACAGCTCCCCCCTGCTCCTAACCCTCCCCCATTCCTGATGCTCAGGAGACTTTAGAATGGGCTCCTGAGAAAAACAGAGCCGGCGTGTGGAGGAAGACAAAATGCTGCTGGGACACAGACTGTCTATGGAGTACATTCTAATATCGTATTAGGTATCTGAATCTGTTAGAAAAAAAATTTGAAACTATGTAGAAAACTTAAAAATATTCAAGTATCAAAAGGCTATTCGGATCAAAGTTTAAAACAAGCTGTCAGCAAGCTGTTGCTGCCAAGAGGAAACTTTACAAAAGTTAGTACTGAGTTTGTTCAGCAGAGAGCGAGAGAATGAAGTGATCTGTGTGGTGGGGGGGACGATCAGGGGAAGGGAGGGTATGGGCAGAGGGGGTGACGGGCTGGAGGAAGCCAGAGAGACTGAGGCCTTTTGAAGCTGAAGAGGAGAGCCTGTGCCCAGCAGGCAATGGACAGGGTCACTATCCCTGGAGAAGAAGCCATAAAGTGCGCAGCCTGGGCCTCCCTCCCCCTGATGTCGGTCCTGGACAGACAGACAGACATTACATGGCTCCACGGGGAGCTGTCTTCCAAGGGGACATGAATAGCAAAAACAAAGCAATAGGACAGAAAAGGAAGACCCATATCTGGACAGAGATCCTTCTAGAAAGAAAGAGAAGGAAGGAGGCAAAAAGGGTCAAACGCTACACAGTGTTGACTTAGCTTTTCAAACCCTGTTAAACAAACAGAGTCGAATTTCTAAGTCAGGGAAACTGAAAAGCCCCCACCCACACAGGGACAGGGCTGTGGCCCCCACGGTATGAAGCAGCATCAGTGTTTATTCAAGACACCATAGTGAAGGAATCTGGTCATGTTCCCTTCTCCCCGGAGAGGGTGCATCTTGACAAGTGATCCAGTAGACATCTTTTAAACTCTGGTAAGTTCGTAGAAACCACTCCCTTCGCCTGGTCCCTTGGCCAGGCCTGTGCGCCCAGGCATGCTGGCATGGGGCGCCCTCTGGTGGCAGCATGGAAAACCGCAATCTGAGGCCTGGGGAGAGCTCACAGACCCAAAGGGCCCCGAGGCCCATAACTGCCCAGGCCACTTAGCCTTTTGCCTTGGGTAGCTGTCTCTAGGCAGGTGGTCCAGCCCTTGGGGGCAAGGCGGCCCAATAACTCCTCAAGAAGATCTGGTTCCCGCTCTGTGGATAGCCCGATTTGCCAGGAGGTTTTCAGGCCATTCTGCTGGCCTCTCCGAGATGGAACGGGGCCTTTAGACTTCAGTGGAGAACAGGATGCTCTGTCTCTTGCTGTCTGGGGCAGGGATGGCCTCCAGCTGCAGGAAGTACAGCAGCACCTGGACCTGCCAGGGCACAGCAGGGAGGAGAGAGGCAAGTGGCTCAGAGGGGTGCTCATAGCTGCAGAGTGTGCTGGTGACAATGAGCCCCTCCTGGCAAGAGATCTGAGCGTCCCTGAAGGAATACCAGGTTAGCCCTGAGAAGCCCCAGGAAGGAACAGTAGGAAGAGCAGTGGCCCGAGTCCTCCCATTGCCCTCCACCCCTCAGCCACATGGCCTCAGTCCCTCTCTTTGCACCTCGGCCCCCTTCCCTGTACAGCTCGGGTGGGAACAACTGGCAGGACGCCGCATGGGCCAGGCAGAGGCCACCTCTGTGAGGTGAGGCAGTGCGAGCTGGAGTCTGTCTCCTCATACCTGGGACATGACTTCCAGGGACCAGCTGTCGGTCATGGATATGGGCTGGCTGGGGTTGGCAGGGAGCTTGCTCTCCTTCTCTGATGGCCGGAGCAGCGTGGGGCCGAAGACTGTGGCAAGGTTGTGCAGGGACATCTTGTTCACTGTCTCCTTTTCTGCCACCCTGCAGAGGGCCAAAGCAGAGGGTGCTACTGTGACGCATCTTTCAGGGTGGGGGTGAGACAGAGGGGCCAGACCACCCCACCAAACTCAGGAAACATGACAGTGGGCCCTATCCTTCTGCCTTGGGCTGACTCTATAACACAGACACCCCACCCCTGGTCGTGCCGAAAGCAGACCCCACCCCACTTCTTCTGGGTTAGAGGGGCCGAGGACGAAGAACACCTGAGGCTGGCAGGTGGCTGGGCCAGCTGTGGGCCATGACCTGCTGGGGAGATAAAGCCCAGCCACTGGCTGTAACTGAAGCATCTTGCTCTTCCCTTAAGACTGGGGAGTTGGGGGACGCCTGGGTGGCTCAGTTGGTTAAGCGGCTGCCTTCGGCTCAGGTCATGATCCCAGCGTCCTGGGATGGAGTCCCATATCGGGCTCCTTGCTCGGCAGGGAGCCTGCTCCTCCCTCTGCCTCTGCCTGCCACTTTGTCTGCCTGTGCTCGATAGCTCTCTTTCCCTCTCTCTCTGACAAAAAAAAAAAAAGACTGGGGAGTTGGGGGCGGGGAGGGGGCAGGTGACAAGGTCTCTAGGAGCCATGGAGTGCGACAGGAACCAGTGGGCCACAAGAGAGCCTGCCCTGCGGCCTGGGGGTCCTGGAACCCTGGGCCCCTGCGGAAGAGTTGGGGTTACCTTTTCAGGTGATCCAGAAGGAAGAGGAAGGTCAGCAGATTGGCCTCTGGGAGTGACAGCAGCAAGTTAAGCATGCAGCTCTCCTTTGCAACAGGGTCTGACAAAGCTGCGGGGGGTTGGGAGGGATGTCATTCTCAGGGTCACAGTCAAGCTGGAGGCCCCTCCTGGGGCCTGAGTCAGAGGGCACAGCACAGTCCAGGTCCATCATTGTCCTGACCCACACAGCACTGGCCCCCAGTGAGGACCCCAGGATGGGTGCCTTTTCTGTATCCCAGAGGGCTGAAAGGCACCCCAGGGCCCATTGGCAGAAGATGCCAGGCATAGCTGCCCTCCTGGTTGGCTTGGCCATTCCCACCTTCTGCTCGGAAAAGCCCAAGGCACGAGAAGCTGAGCATGAAATGAAACGTAAATGGGGAGGGGCAGTAGTTTTGGGGGGCTCTGGCAGCTCCCTCATCACCCTGTGTACCCTGGGCCCCAGTGCCTCCACTTCGGATACCACCCTCTGGGTTGACTTAGGGTCAGGCTGGGCTTGAAGCCCCACTTGATGGGACTAGGACCTGGGGTTAGAGGAGCAGGGTAGGCACTCCGGTGAGGAGGAAGGAGCCTCTAGGACCCCATACCCCAGTGCATCCACAGTGGTAGCGACTGCTTCACCCTCTGGGGCCACTTGGAAGGATGGAGACAATGGGAGGCCCTGTAAGGATGGGCAGAGGCCTTCCAGGACCAGCTGGGTACTGAGTCCTCCTGCCACCCACCAAGTGCGACTGAAACATGGACCGGGTGGAGGGGGGGAAACTCCCATGCTCACCGATGCCCTCGGCAAAGTTGGGGTAGAATTCATCGGTGAAGAGGGGCTCCGGCAGCTCACGGAAGTACAGCTTCAGCGTTCCGGCAATGGCGTTCACGTCCATCTCACTCATCATCACCGAAACATCCTTGTTATCTGGAAGGAGTGCGGACATGAAGCACGGCCTACTCAGGGATCCCAAACAGGGCTCTGCTCTCCCTGCCTTGGCCTAGCACAGCCCACAGCAGGCTGGTTTTTGGGGTTCCTCCCTTCAGCAGCTCATCTTCTTCCAAGCACGTGGTGATTCTGACATGGGAGGCGTCCTCCCCACCCCTCCCTTGCTGGGCAAGGGGTGGCCTGGCAGCTGAGCCACCATGAGGAGCTGTGAGGCTGGCGGAGGCCAGACACTGTGCCTGGGCAGGGATTGAGGGGGCTCTGCTCCATAGTGACCACCTGGCTACAGGCATCTTCTGATAACATTAAGATACCAGGATTACTTGTTCCATTCCAGGGTTTCAAACCAGTGCCTTCCCTCTGACCCTCGGTGTCACAAGCCAGGGAGGAGAGAGGACGCAGGCACCAAGTCCTGTGTCTGCCCCTTCTACTCTGAGAAGCCTCTGGGGTCTCAGCATCCTCATCTGGGGATTGAGCCAGTTCCACCAACTTCCTTTTTTTTTTTTTTTTTAAGATTTTATTTATTTATTTGACAGAGATCACAAGTAGGCAGAGAGGTAGGCAGAGAGAGAGGGGGAAGCAGGCTCCCCGCTGAGCAGAGAGCCTGATGGGGGCTCGATCCCAGGACCTGGGATCATGACCTGAGCCGAAGGCAGAGGCTTTAACCCACTGAGCCACCCAGGCGCCCCCAGTTCCACCAACTTCTAATAGACCACGCTGACTCCTGGGCTTTGGTCAGCACCTCTCTTCCAGCCAGTGGAAGCAGGCCAAACCCCAGTGCAAGGTAGGGTGGCCCCACAGAAGCCCCTGGTCCCACTCCATGGGACCTATCACACATGGTTCAGACAGGAGAATGGGCTTCTGCAGAACCACCTCCCACCGCTCCCTCTTCTTTTCATTTGAAAACTAAAACAGTGAAGGAAAGGTATGGAGCCAGCATGAGCCGGTGGAGGCACATGGTCACCACACCCACACCCCCAGCCTGCGCTGCCCAGGCTGACACTCACTGACATCAAAGGCTGCCTTCAGCGCCTGGATGTCCGTGGCCACTCCAGACACGCGGTAGATGCCCACTTCCTCCATGCCCCGGCGCTCGATCTCTTCCACACACTGGCGCACGATGTAGGGCACCTTGGATCTCTCCCTCCTGCAGGGGAGAGGCAGTGCCTTTAGTGTCTGATGGCTCCGGCTCAGGCCTCTGTGAGGCTAGACCCACCCCAACTGTACATCTGGACACCCGGAGATGGGGGTGATGGAGGCCCCCAGAGTTGGGCTCACACGGACCTGTCTGCATGCTTTCCCTCTGCTGTGAGAGCTCATGATTACCATCACTTACATCTTATCAAGGCTTTTTTCTTCCTTTTTAAAAGTTTTATTTATTTGAAACAGAGAGAACATGAGCGGGAGGGGGCAGAGGGAGAGGGACAAGCAGACTCCCAGCTGAGTGGGGAGCCCGCTGTGGGGCTCGATCCCAGGATCCTGAGAATGTGACCTGAGCCAAAGTCAGATGCCTCACTGAGCCACCCAGGCGCCGCCATTATTAGGGCCTTTCTAAGGTAGCTGGATGCCTGTGAATTATACAGGATTTAGGAGAAGGTCAGGAGGCTTTTCTAAGTGGTATCAGCCATAGGAAGTCAGTTACGAAGATCCCAGGTGTTGGGCAAACAGGTGGCCGCACAGGGTCCTGGACCCAGTCTCAGCCCTGCTACCTGCTTGCTGTGTGAGGGGAATCCTGATCCCTCCAGGCCTCAGCAAGAGGTGAGAGAGGTGAGTCCTGCACACATTGGCATTCCACCACCATCTGCTGGATGAATGTCTCCACAGGGCTGTCTCCAATCAGCACCCAGAATCCTGGGATTCTAAACACTATTCGCTCACGTCTTAACAATGCACAATGGTGCAGGGTCCCTCCACATGGGACCCTGGAGTAGGAATACTTCAGAAACGGGAGACATGCTGTTTGGAGTGTCTGCTCCGGCCTAGCTGAGCACCTGATTCAGGAGCCCAGCAAAGCTCCCTCCCCAGCCACCCCATCAGCAGCACTTATTTGAATAACCGCTGACACAGTCCTCTCTGCTCAGGCCCCAGGCCCTGGGGACAGCTGGGGTGCAGCTGGGGGCGGGGAGTGGTGTTTGGACATGATTAGGTGTCCGGGGAACATCGGATGCAGGCCCCGGCCTGGATGACCAGTGAGGTCAGGGGCCCGGCCAGATTCCAAATGGAGGAAGTGAATGGATCCTGGCAGGGAGAGACCTGTGTCATCGAGAACTGCTCCTGACTTCTCCAGGCAGCTGACCTGACCAAGGGGTCGGGGTGGCCATCATTCCACAGGAACCCCGATCAGGACAGATTCTGAGCGAGGGAAGAAAACCCTGACCTTGCACAGTTCCAGTAGTGTGGGAGCCCGCCCACACAGGAAGGGGGCGAGGATATTCCTAAGCTGACAGGGCCACGTTTCACCATAAACATGGGAGGCAACCAAGCGCTCTGGGGGCCTGGGAGGTGGCCTTGTGCACAGAGGACTGTGTACAGAGAGGGGAGATCCACACCTGTTCTTTCCTTCAGAAACACTTGGCGAGAAGGAGTGCCCACTGTGCCCGGGGATGAGAGACATATGAACTCTAGCCCCCCTCCACTCACTTGGTTACCACAGCAATCTTGACTCCGAAGACGCCCGTCTGTTTTCGGGAAGGCATTCTCTTCAAGCTGAACTCCCTGCTGGTGAACTTGACAGAGAGTTTCACTTCAATCTGCAGGGGGAGGCAGGGGCACGGCCCTCTCACCTTTCTGGGACTTACAGTCTGAGTTCCCAGAGGCTCAAGGGGGCTTGGCAAATCACTCCCCTTCCCTGAGCAAGTGGGCTAAGATCCCAGTGTAGGGCTGGTCCCTGGCCCAACTCAGCAAGAACCAGGACCGGTCAGGATGATTCAAGGGTTGGTTCTTGCAGGACACTGCCCTCAAACCCTAATGCCCACTGCTTTTCTTTCTTTCTTTTTTTTTTTTTTTTTTAATATTTTTATTTTTATTTATTTGACAGACAGAGATCACAGGTAGGCAGAGAGAGAGGAGGAAGCAGGCTCCCTGCTGAGCAGAGAGCCCTTTGCGGGGCTCCATCCCAGGACCCTGGGATCATGACCTGAGCCGAAGGCAGAGGCTTTAACCCACTGAGCCACCCAGGCGCCCCCCACTGCTTTTCTTTCTTAACAGTTAACAAAACAACAGAAAAAGCACAGACAATAACATAACAAAAAGCTACGAATTATCTATCATATGTTAACATTTTGTCACATATGCCCAGACCTTTTCTGGTACGTAATAGTTTTGTTTCTTTCTTTCTTCTTTTTTTTTTAAAGGTCCAAATCCTTCTGGGACCCTGAAAACTAATCAGGGTCGCAGTTTCTACAGGCAGACACCAGGGTCGAGGTCCTGCCTGTCTTTTTCAAGGAGTACGCTGGGGACTGCTCTCCAGCCACCAAATGGATCCTTTCCTGCCTGTAGTGACCCTGCTTTGCAGCCTTTCCCTCCTCCAGCCATGCCCCACCTCAGACACTGGCTCAGGCTTAGCCTCCTTCTGACTGTTTTGGAAGGAATCGGCGCCACCCTCATCTTGTGGGAAAAGTAGGCGCCAACATACCCCATTCATGGCGATGACAGTCCGTTGCCAGTCTCTGTCCTGCAAGGCCTGGGGGTCCAGCTGAAAGCAAGCAGTTAGGATTATCAGGTGCCCTGAGATCTGCACAGAGACCCTGCCAGGCAGCAGCTCAAGCCTGTGCCTTCTCCACACCTGTCAGAATTAGAGCTGGACCTCTGTTGGCACCTCTGTCTGGAGGCCAAGAGGGGTCCCGAAACAGAACTTGCTAGAAAACCCTTGGAAACTGAGAGCCCTCCTGCTCCCAGACCTGTGCTTCACGGGTCCCAGGCTCATGGCTCAGGGCCCTGTTTCCCTCTGTCCCTTCCCACAGGGAGTTCAAGTCCACGCTGGTGGTCAACTTGCTCCCCTTCACCAACCATCGCAGGCGCCATGTGCAGCTCAGGGAGGCTGAACAGTCGGCTTAGATATTTTGGGAAACCCAAGTTCAACAGGAACTTTCAGAGGGCATGCCAATGAAGAGTCTGGGACAGTTTTCCCCCTGAGTGTGCTAGGTGGTAGGAGCCCATGCAGGAGGGGTCTCCAGTCCAGGCCAGTCCTATGGTTCAGAGTCAGGCCCAGAAGGACCCAGAGCCCAGCTCCAAATCACACAGTCAGTGATGGGTGCTGGGGGGCCCTCTGCATCCCCTCTGACTTCTACCCCACACAGCACTGTCTGAGTGCTGGCCTGTAGGACCATGTTGCTGAATCTCACCCCACAGCCTATGCTGCTAGGAGACCCCGACCTTCACGGTCAGGCCAAGGGCCCCCCATCTAGGAGGGCTCCTTCTCCCCTGTTTTGGTAAGCACACATTCCACATCACTGGGCTGGGCTGGACAAATGAACACCTGGGAAGATCTGTTGTTTCAAAAACAGTTCCCTGGGTTCTATTCCCAGAGTTGCACCAGCAGCGGGGGGCGAGGGGGGAATCTGGGATTCACCTAACTAGAAACCTCCCCAAGGGATTCTGACATAAAGTCAGGTTAGGGAGGCACTGTCCGACACCGTATAACCTGGCGCTCCTCCTGCAGGGCCTTGTGATTTCATCACTCACTTCGTGTCTGCGACTAGACACACCACTGGAGAGCGGGGTCTGTGCCTCACAACTGCTGCACACACCAACTTGTGTGTGTGCGTGCGTGTACACACACACACACACACACACACACACAGATAGTACTGAGCACAGCACCAGGTATAGAGGGGTGCTCAGAACAAGCACCCCGTTTCTACCCACTGCAAGAAACCCAAGGGGTGAGAGCCACATGGGCCTTGTGCAGGACAGGAAAGAAGGTCCAGTGGCAGCTACTTCTCAGGTGTTTGCAACCTGAGCCTCTCTCCCTACACTACTTGGCACAGAGGCTCAGCACAGGCACTCCTGGTAGGGGCAGGGAGGCATCACCTCCCCTTCAAGGGCCTACTGGTTAACATCCCCAAAAATCTGAAATGCACAGACAGAATGACACAGAAAAAACAAAGGGTGGCAGAGTGTCTTCCTACTGCAGCTGTAGGGTCACAGGTTCTCATTCCTTAGGGGCCAGGCTTCTGGGCCATAGGGACCCCAACTCTGAGGGGCAGGGCCTGTGACCAGGCAGTCACAAACCACTCAGAAAAGGAAAACCCAGCTTCCCTGCAAGAGCGAATCCCAGGCATCCAGCGAAAGGCCTCCTCCAGGGGTGGCATAAGGGGGATGATGCTGGGGCCCCACGCTCTCAACCAGACCAGGTGTGGTGAGATGAGGTAAAGGGGGCTACACCACCAACCTCTCACCCCCAACTCCTGTGCCTTAGCTGTCTAGGAAGGAAGGGGACAGACACTGTCCCTTCGGCTCCTAAGCAAAGGGAGAGCTTCACACCACTACTGGGAGTTTTCTTTAAAGGGAGACACAAAAGCACCTTCAGTAGGAGACCCTCCCCCCCTTCCCTGTCCCTCCCAGGAACGGTAATCCCTGGGCCCCTCTCTCAATGCAGCCGGCAAGCAGAGCAACAGAGCACTACATCCAGGCAGCAGGGACCCTGCCCCGACGTGGCCTCCCCCAGGAAACCATGGCACACCCCTCTGCCCACCTTGCCCTTGCACACGAGGTTTCGGATGTAGGTCCACAGGGTGGTGCCCTGAGCACACAAGTGCTTTTCGGCAGAGGCCAGCCGGCTCCAGCCTGCCCGGCTCGGGTGGAAGTACCGTAGGAGGCCCTGTATGGCGGCGGGGACAGACAGCATCTCTCGCATCCTTGGCCCTGCTGTTCTGAGAGGCCGATGTGGCTAGACAGGAGCGTGTTTGGACAGGAGTGTGACAAGCTCCTGGCCTCCACTGCCTTTTGACCATGCTTATCGGGAAGCCCCACCCCTGCAGCCTGGCTCGCCAAGGTCAAAGTTTCCGATCACCCCTGGATTCTCCTTGTTTGTGTGTGTTTGGAAAATACAGCCCGGTCCCCCACCAGCAGCCTATTGGTTACGGGAACTCTGAGTCAGTTTTCTTTAAAGCCCAGAAAAGCCAAGCTTCCTTCTCAAATGGCTGGTTTCCTGTGGGTGCCTTTGGAAACACTGAGTAACATGTGTCTGCCTGGCCAGCCTGCCTGCCTCATGGCTGAAAGTGCTCTAGGGACACCCCCCCTCCCATGAGCCTCTACCACCCCAGTCAGGGACACCAATAATAGTTTGCAGTCTTGTCTGGATTCAGAGCAGACATCCCATGGTCCCCTGCTCCCCGGCACAGCCAGCCCCATGGAGGGCGTTCACTGCCATTGTCCACCGCTAGTACCAATGTCCAGCTCCATTGCCACCTGGCCCCAGAGGCTGTGGCATGAGCTGGCCTCCAGAGTGCAGACCTGGGCCACAGAGCTGCCAGGCGGCTCTTCACCCAGCCCCCAGGACTCGCAGCAGCTCCAGTGGGAAAGACCAGCCCCGGGCTGGCTTGGCTCCAAAGAACAGAGTGTGCCGAGCAGAGCGGAAGCAGCATGTAGAATAACACGATGATGAGGCCCGAGGCTCTGGGCAGTCGGGCCCCAAACGACATTCAAGGCTGGCACGCGCTCTCATGTGGCTATTTCAGGGACCAGAGAAGTAAACAAGGTGGGACTGGGATTTGGAAAAATAGAAGACTGAGTAGAGAGGACCAGGAAATGGTGCTCCAGACGCCCATGGGGGCCCCTCGGGGTCTCAAGGTCTCAGCAAGGAATGTGGCTGCTTCTGGGGGGTGGGGGACAGGGCCTGGGCGGGTGGGGGGCGGTGTCTGCTCACCCACCCCCCACCATGTTCTCTGGAGGAAGGGCTGGTTTCTAGCTTGTCTTCCTGGGGCTGGGCAAGGTAGGTGGACCTGGTAGGTGGTAGGGCTGGTGGATGGCTGCCCCCGCGTGTCTGGGTGGCTCTGCTGAGGACCAGGCGCTGCCCTTAGCCCGACAGGCAGGACTAAACCGCCCAAAGGAGGCAATACCCATTCCCTCTGTGTCCACTGTCACTGCCCAGGACGGCCCAAAAGGGCTTCCCACATGTGCACTGTAACCTTACTCCCTCCCTGGAATGGGTCTTCTGAGAGACGCCCAGAGAAATCTCTCTGGGAGGGAAATATGGTTTCCTGTTTCTGCTCTTATTGCTACAATCTGTTCTCCCGAGCTCCAGCGTCCACATCTTTAATTCCTTGCTGCCCTTCTCTGGTCTCCACCAGGCTCTGGCATCACTTAAATGGATAAAGGAACACTGCCTAGGACATCTAAGATGATAACAGGTATTGGGGAGGCTGTGGAGAATCAGGAGCCCTCAGGTACCGCCGCTGGGGATATAAAATACGGCAGCCACTCTGGAAAAGAAGGGCAGCTCCTTGCAGAGCTAAACTTGGCTGCCCGACACAGCAATTCCACCCCCAGTCTCCACACGGGAAGAATGAAAACATCCATTCACACCAAGACTTGTGTGCACACGTTCACAGCAGCGTTAACCGTAATTGCCCTGAGCTGGAAACCCAAGTGTCCATCAACTGGTTGGTGGATAAACAGAGAGTGGTGAATGGATACATAGGATGGACTATGATCTGACCATAACCGATACTTGCTAGGATGTGGGTGACCCCCACAAACGTGCTCAGTGTTAGAAGGCTGTCACAAAGATCGCATAATACAGAATGATTCCATTTATGTGAAATACGCAGAATGGGCAAATCTGTAGACAAAAAAGCAGATCAGCCTGGGTCTGTGGGTAAGAACAGTGGGCGATTATAAATGGGAATCATGAAATGGTTTTGGGGGGATGGAAATATTCTAAAATTGGATTGTTGGTGAGAGTCATACAACTCTGTAAATTTACTAAGGATGATTGAATTGTATACTTAAGATGGAGGTACTTTATGTCATGCTAGTTGAAGAAAATAAATATAGGCTCCCAGAATGGACCACAATAGAGCAAGGAGGGCCCAGGTCACATGGCCACACTTTCTTCACTGGGACTGAGGTATGCTTCTTGAGGGCAAATTTGGGGAATCTGGACAAGAAGGATTTGCTCACATGTTTTTACATGTTCATAGCTTTTATAGCCCCAAATCTTCCTCATATGTTTATTAAACACAATCTCACCCGTTTTATGTGTCTGGTACAAGAGACACTTTGGACCTCTCCCAGACAGTTTCAGAGGTGACATGGGTTTCTCCCCTTGCTCGTTTACCCCCAACAGGGACTGTATCTCATTCATCTCTGAGCAACCCCCAACCCCCCCCCCCCCCACAGGCACCCAGGAAGGCATCCCTCCGCCCAATAGCAGGATGCTGAGTGCGGTAAGTGTCTGTGTGGATGGACCATTGCGTGGTCTGGTGATGAAAGGATGGGTCTCTTGGTACCTCTCTAACAGTATCTGCTCTCCCCAACCAGCTGACTGAAAACCACATCTTCCCCAAACCCCATCTCCTGCCTGCCTGACCACAGCTCTTATTTTTACTTTCGTTGATGTCTGCCTCCTGTACGGGCCCCAAGCACAGGGCTTTCGTCTTTTCATTCGCTGTAGTACCTCCGTGTCAAGACACGTGTATATGGGATATATGACACAAACACTTTTCATATACATGGGTTACAGCGCGTGTTGGCACAGACTGAGCATTTGGTCCCTCGGCATTGCCGGGAGCCAGACACCTGCCCTCTTCTGGGTGAGGGTGACAAGGCTCCTGAAGGTGGCTTCCCTACCACGCCACAGGGGCTGACTGTCCCTCTGGTGGTAGGGGATTTCATGAAGGAGGCAAGTCGCTGAGTCTGGGCTACCACGTCCATCCCTTCACCCTGTGGACATGCTAACTCTTTAAAAATTGGAAGTTAAAAAATATATATATATGTATGATATATATAATGTATGGATTATATATTATAAAAAATACATTATATATGCTAACCATTATATATTAAACCATTAACCATTATATATAAGCATTAACCATTATATACTATAAAATATATAATAAAATAACATAAAATGTTAAATATTATAAAAATTAGGGGTTAAAAAATATATGTGTGTGTATGTATATATATATGTGTGTGTATGTGTGTGTATATATATATAACATAAAATAAACCATTTTTAAGTTCATAATTCAGCAGCATTAAGCATATCCCCAATGTTGTGTAATCACCACCACCATCTACCACCAAAACTTCTTCATCATCCCAAACACTATCCCTGTGAAGCAGTAACTCCCCATTCCCACCCCCTCCCAGGGAACCTCCATTCTACTCTCAGTCCCTAGGAGTTCACCAGTTCTAGGTAGCGCCTGTAAGTGGAATCCCAGGTCACTCATCCTTTTCTGTCTGCTTATTTCACTTAGTACAATGTCCTCGTAGTCCACCCATGAAGCGTGTATCTGAATGTCCTTCCTGTTATGGCTGCATCGTATTTCTCCGTATGGATATACCACAGTTGGTTTACGGACCCACCAGCTGATGGACACTTTCATTTCCTTCCAGGTTCAGGCTGTCATGCGTGTACAAGTGTTAGTGGCATCCCCACATTCACACAGCTGCTAGGGGGGAAGGAGGAGATGCCTGCGAGTGGGAAGACCTCACGGTAAGATCCTGGTGAGGGCTGGTGCATGGGTGTGGTGTCAGGACACCCCCAGAAGAGGGGCACAGCTGGACCTGTCGGTTTGTATCCAACCAGGTTTCCACTCATGAGGCAAGCAACTGGGCCGGCAGAGTTTGGGAACCCATGTACGGCCACCCCAAGCACTAGCTTTGAACAAAGCGAGGGTCAAACCAGAACCCCGAGGCCCCAATCTCATCCAAGCCTCAGAAAAAGTGTTAGAAAGAAAAAACAACTCTGACGATCCCACTGGAATGAGTGACGAGCCCAGCGAGACACTCAAAATACCAGGAGAAATGGGAGAAGACAAAATTCTAGGATTTGATATAAGTTAATCACCAATAAGAAACAGCGTGGAGGAGGTTTAGCAACAGGAAATCTGCAAACGGAGGAGAGAGCAGGGAAAGATGGAAAGAAGGACTTCCTAATAACTGCAAGGCTCCAATTTCTCTGGGCTTTGATGCACTCTCATCAGTCCTGTGCTCCTGCTCGTCTCAGAGCATAGGATGTTTGATATTTCCACCTGGGAAAATCCTTCTCCTGAAGCCCCAGATCCAGTGACCCCTAACTCAGTGAAGATTTCCCTGTCCCAAATCCCCAAAATAACTGCACCATCCTAGCCACGCAGCCACCCTAGGTCATGGCCTGCTCTGGCTCTCAGCACATCTGCAGCTTCCTTCCTTCCTGAGACTCTCCACTCTGTGAAACATGGGGGCACATGTCTTCTTGTTCTCGGGGTCCCTGGGGCCTGACATGCAGGAGACCCTTGATCACGAGGGTGGCACAGCGGCTCTTGGTGTCTGCTGACAGGGATGGTTTTGCTTGCTCAGACTCAGGGAACACTCTCAATGGGCCCTGTGCACCTGTCTGCAAGTGAGGGCTCAGGTTTGCAAGTCTCTGACTTTCTTGAACAGCTTGTGTCCCCAGGGCTGCATCCCTGTTCTACACTTCGTCCTTCTGCCTTTCTCTCTGGGACGGCCTGTCGCTGTGAACAAACCAACTCACTCATCCTGGGCTTGAGAGGGGGGCCCTCCACCCTCCTCTTGTGGAAATGCCATTGTTTAGGAGGGGAAATGGGGATCTGGCCAGTCATCTGAAGAGCAAGGGCTGAAACCTGAGACTCAGACTGGTGGTTCCTGAACCCTCAGCTCATCAGTACCACGTGGAGGAGGAAACGGAGCCCAATCCAGCCCCAGGAAATTGGGACCCGGCTCCCCAGACGACTCTGACACCTTCTGCCTAGACAGGTGTGTGAGCAGCTTTGCTGGAGACTTGATTTCCATCTCTGGCCTCTCAGAGGGGCCTGTTCGGCCTCTGCCCTCCTAGCCAGCTGTGGACTTTTCCCCGGCCCCCCGTAGACACTCCTGGGGTGCTGCAGCTTCTCCATCTCACAGAAAGGGCTTTATACTCAACTTTTGAGTCAATGTACATATGGGGGGGGTGGGTAGCACTTGGGTGGGGGAAGGCCATGCTATTCCCAACCCCCCTCCCCGGACCCCAGCAACAGGGCGGGCAGGGCTCTATGTCCCTCCCACATGGCTTACTTGGAAGGGGCCTGATATTGTCAGGAAAAGCCCCACTCAGAAAACAGTGTCTGGGGTAGTTGGGGGACACAGGGGGCCCTCTCCCCTCCTCCTCTGACTTCCTGCCTTCTTGCTCCTGGGGATGCCGGCTTGTAAACAGACCCCACCGGGAATGGGGGTCTCCAGGGGCAGGGCCAGACACTGCCTACTCTGTGTGAGTCACAAACAGACCTTGTGTCATGCTGGGATTCCTTCCTGGCCAATGTTGGCTGGCCAGGCTTCCCACTCACTTAGCTCTTCCATGGAAGCGGAAACAGGGCCAGAGCCCGCCTTCTTCCACCAACAGTGACGACACCGAGTAATAATAGCAGCAGCAGCCACTGAAGACCCCCATGGCCCGCTCCATGGCGACCGGCCCCAGTTTACACGGGAGGAAATACATTTATGCAGGCAGTGGTGACTTGCCCCAGCTCCCAGGAGGCGCACTAGGGCTGAGGGAGTGGGCAGAGGGTTTCCCTTGGGCTACACCAGGCAGGCTGTTCTGAGTTGTTTTCCAACTAGACCTCGTTCTTGGGAATGTCCCCAAGAGCTCAATTTTAGCAAAAACCACCCCCTGATATCTTTGATAGCTGATGACCTTCGACAAGTGACCAGATTCCTCACCCCATCACCTCTGGGTAATGTCGGATTGCTCTGGCCTCCTTTTCAGCAAGGAACCCATTAGGTTGATTTAGCCAGAATCCCCCCTTACCCCTGATGTTTCCCTTCAGTAGCTTCCAAGCGACAATCCCCCACACCCTGCTCCTCGGCTATAAATTCTCTCTCTCCTTGTCACATTCAGAGTTGGGCTCCATTTCTCTCCCCTGCTGCAAAACCCCACTGCAGGGTCCCTATACCTGCATCCTGCTGAATACAGTCAACCTTAATGTTCTAACAAGGTCAGGCACGATCTTTTTTTCTTTTTTTTTTTTTTAAACAGAGTCCACTCCTGTCCTATGTTGCCTACCAGAAGGAACAGAAAGGGAAAGTGTTCACTGGGGAGCACCCTCAGAGCGCCTCAGAGATGTCACAAGCCAGCCCCCGCAACCCCACTGCTCTTTTCTTCCCCAGGACCAGCGGGGAGCTCACCTGGCACCCCTAGTGTGTCCGAGAGCACAGGCTGTGCTCATAAAAGAATACTTTGTTTTTTGTTGTTGTTGTTTTTTAAAAGAATATTTTGTTTATATCCAATAGTATCATGGCAAAGGGTTCCCACAGACGCTCAACACAGTACAAGAAGAGGATGAACATCCTTTCTTTTCTCTTTTCCACTGAGACACCTGATTACCCTGTGACAGTGCTCAGAGGCCCTGGTTCAAATCCTACCACCTGTAGGACTCTAGCATTGGAGGATTTGGATGAATCCAGTGAAAGGTCAGCGGAATCTGGGCCTCCCTTAGTCTTTCAGATGGACTGAAAAAAGGAGCCGGACATCCAGTCCATCTGTATCCTCAGCTTGCCTTGGGGTTCTCTGCAAGACGGGGGTCAGGGAATGGGTGTATGGGAGGGACGCCGGGGCTGGGGGCAGATGCAACCATGGAGAGGGAGAAGGGAGGGTGATCAAGGGGAACACATTAGTTGCTGAGCAGCAGAGTACAGCCTGAAAACTCAAAGGGCCTGAGCTGTGACCGTTGCCTACTAGGTGCCCAAACGCATCAGTCCTTATAGATGACCAGCCCCA